>JANHGL010010110.1:0-95705 GCA_024611195.1 Ceyx melanurus | reverse complement strand
AACTTGCACCCATTGCCTCTCGTCCTGTCATTGGTTGACATTGAGAAAAGTCTGGCTCCATCCTCTCTACACTCACCTGTAACATATTGATAGACATTGATGAGGTCCCCCCTCAGTCTCCTCTTCTCCAGGCTAAAGAGCCCCAGCTCCCTCAGCCTCTCCTCATAAGGGAGATGCAATGCCAGATGACATCATGCCTGCGATAGAAGGGAAGGGCTGAGGAGGGGGGTGAAGAAGAGTGGGAGTCATGTTCAGGGAAGTGCACAGTCATGTTGTGTATCTCTCATTTTATGTATTTCATTAGTATTATTGTTATTACTATTGTTTCTTCTCTCTGTATTGTTCTATTATAACCTCTCCTTATCTCAACCCACCTTCTACCTTTTTTTCCTTGATTTTCCTTCTCATCCCTCCTGGGGTGCAGAGGTGGCTGGTGCAGAGTGAGCAAGAGGCTTCATGGTGCTTAGTTGCTGGCTGAGGTTAAACCACAACATATCTATGTTCAGATGTTGCAGAAAGAGCAGGTCATTGTGGGGATTTACATTCACAGTGGCTTGACTCGGTGGGATTAATGACATTTTGGCAAAATCATTTCTATTGCCATTCTGTAAAGACTGGGAAATGTAAAACACAGAGTACCAAAAGTCACAGGTGAAATGCTAGTTGTACTTAAAAAATGCTGAATCTGTATAATTGAAATTAAAAAGATCTCTGTGTAGAAAACTGCAGGTGCAACTATTTTTTATGTAAACTTGTTTTCTGGTATTACAGACTCTTTGCAGCTCTGCTTTCTCATTTTCAGGCATAGCCTGAAAACATTTGGCATTACTCCCTAAAATCCACCTAATCTTCTGTTTGATTAAATATGTCGCACTCTAGTTAAGGCCCATCATAAAAGCAAAAAATAAAGCATATTTCATATGCTTGCTTCAGATGTTTCTCTGGCATTTTATATGTAAAACTTTTTGGCTTGTGTTCGTATTAAAAGTAAAGACAAATGAACAATTCAGACTGTGTCCCTGTAGCCTTTTAATGAGAACTGTTCTTTGAAAAGCAGTTTTCTTGAAGAATTATATCCATCTAAAATAGCACTCCTTTCTGTTATGAAGTTTCATTAACAACAACAAAAAACAAACAACAAACTAGCTGTTTATATATATTGCCAGTTTATCTTTTGCTATTTTTACTTTCAATTTTTTGATTTATTCCCTGGGAAAGAAGCAGCGGGAAGGTTAGGAAGGCAGGAAGATTTTTTTAAGACTTTGATGCCACTTTTGAAGTCCTCAGTACTGCTTTCTGCTGTGTGATAGTTAATTAAAACACTTGCTGATAATGGGCTGCTGTTTGGAAATGCAGTAATAACTTTGTTAAGGGCAGATGGAAGTTTTTGTATTCAGGCAGAGTAGCCAAGCAGTGTGCTGACTTGCCTTAAGTTGTTCTACAGATTCTTAATATTAAATGAAAGGCTGCCCCTCCTAAAGGCGAACTCATCTTTGAAGCTCATCTTTTTGCAACATTTTACAATAGGTGAAATTAGAAATCTTTGAGTTTAGGACCCAGCTACTATCTGTTTTTGTGGCACTGTGTCTCCATTGCAGTGAAGCCAGCAAACAATGGCTAGATAATTTGTTCTTTCTTTTTTATTTTTTTTTTTTTAAAGACATGTTTTACAGGGATTTGGATAATCCAGAGCTGCTCTTGAGTGCATGATCCTATTTTATAGATGTTTTTAATACATTAAAAAATTGAAGCTATTTTATCCTGGCTTTGGGAGTGATGAGGCCAAACACCCCTTTTTGCCTGCATAGGTGATTCTAAGCATTAATTGTCAAGATAAACATTATCTGTATTTACATGTATTTTATCAGGTAGGAGGTATTGCAATAAAATTGACTTACTGAATGTGGAAGTGAATTGTGTGATTAAAATAAAAACTGTTTGTAATGACTAGAATAAAGAATATTATGAATAATGAAGCTTTTAGAATTGAAAGACTTTCTATTGTAATGCCTGTGGTTGAGTTCATCTACCTGTGAAGGTTAATTTTTTTTCTTTCCAAGGAGTGTTCTCTACAGAATGTAACTTGTGCTTGCTTTTAGGGCTTGCATTTAGTTTTGAATACCCTTTCATCCCCTGTCAAATTTGTCACAGCTGTATAAACAATGCTTGGTGCCATTTCAGTGGTATAAAGAAAATGAGACCCCTAAAAATGTAATTTGCATTTAACACTGGTAGATTGACCTAATTGTTTACTTCTTTAAATTCCCTTGCCAAATACTGTACTTTCCCCTGTGAGGCCAATTTCTGCTACTACACAGTGAATGATAAATGATGATACATGGTAGAAGTGAACATTTATCATTGTTACGCTAGAAGATGGAGGAAATAGGAACCTGAGTTTGTAGCAGTACGACATTCAACATGCAAATGTTTGCTCAATGTCTTCTGCCTTATGAAGTCTGTGGAAACTATTGTTTATGGAAAATACATAGTTTCTTGCTTCTCTGATTTATGGTACTTACTTTGCTCTTAAATGCCTGCTACTTAATACCTGTTTATTTATTTTTTTAAAACTTTTAAACAGCTCTGCCAAGTGTGGAGTCTTTATCTCATGTTAATGTCCTTGTTGACATCTTGTGTTTTGAAGTCAGTCTTGAGCAAAGGCTCTTGATTCAATCTGAGTTAGTTCAGGATCTACGATTGTGCAAAGCTGGGGAGCAGGTTTAGTAAATGTATAAAGAAAGCAGACTTTTTTTTTATCAAGATGAATGGTAGCAATATTTTAAAAAAATAGACCAATTAAAAGTGTGACTTAGAAAAAGGGGTTCTTTTTTTCCAGCCTCATTCTTTGTTTTCAAGGAGTAAATTATTATCTTCCTGCTACTTGGCATACAGCTTCCTTCTCCAGACACTCAGGCTCTGTAGATTTAGTTAAAACTGTCTATTGCTGTTACATCACAAAGTTTGGTCACACTAACTGAAAGAGTAGTTTGAAGATCAATTCCTTTTGTGTAACACTTTTATTTTCACTCATTTTTCTTTTGGTCGTGAGCTGTAGCAGTCTGTGTGGGTACTAATGACAGCCCAAAAAGGGAACAGATGCACACACTTAAAGCCAGGAGGAGCAGAAGTTAGAAGAGACAGTGAGCTCAGCCTTCTCCTAGAAATTTATGCCAGTGGTGACCCTGGCTATAGTAGAAACATGATATAAATCATGATTCTCCCATTTTCCTTGCACTTACATTTGTGAGGTTGTTTATGGAATGGACTAAGCTGAAGTAGGTAGGATTTTTTTCTGTCATCTGGTTTCCAGACAGATGTTTTAGGTGAATAAATGCAGGGTAACAAAGTATCAGTGACTACAAAAAAAAGGAGGCATGATACATGGCAGTCCAACTGCCTTTTAACTTTCAAACAACAGCTAGAGAGTGATTGATTCAAGTGTAGTTTGCAGACCTGTATGTGTATAATTAGAAGATTCAACATGAGGCTTGATGATATGTCGAATGCAATTTTCTGTAAATGGTGTTTTTTAATATATACTTCATTTTACAGTTGCTGCTAACTTACAGAAGATAGTAGACGATCCAAAGGCCTTGAAAACATTGACTTTTAAGTTGGTAAGTAAGAGCATGAAGGGAAGAAACAAACTAATTATCACAATATGCACAAAGAGTCTGGATTTTATCTCATTTACAGTTATTTTTCTGAATAAATGTGTTGACAAATAAGATGATTCAAATTGCCATGTGTGATTGGAAAAAAACCCTAAACTCTGTTTTGACAGGACATTAGGGATACGTGCAGTCACACAGCTCCATAGCTGTTCAGGGGAGGTTCATTCACATGAATTCTGAGGAGGACTGAGGCTTAGGTGAGAAACTTCAGAGAAAAACCCCTGGGAAGAATTGCAGAAACAAGCAAAGCAGAGAAAATTGTAGCTGTTAGATCAACTCCCTTCCACCACAGACACTCCCTCAGCTTTGCCCTGGCTGATGTGTATGCTGCTAATGGACTTTATTCCTATGCCATTTTTTCTAACACCTGCCACCATTTTTATTGCATACATGTCACCCTCTCCATTTCTTGCTTAGTTTTTCCCTTTCATCTGACCATGCTTTTGAGCTGATCAGCCTCCTACTGTATTTCATTACTGTTTCTTCCTCCACAGCATTTTCTGTATCCTGTATATATAATATCAGGCCCTGTTTTGGGAACTGGGACTTTTTTTGTGCTGCATATTGTGCCCTGGGCTATGGGTCTTAGATTTGGTCTATTTTTATACTATCATGCTTGATCTAATTCAATATGAATATATTTCAATTACAAAAACTTAATTCAGAATTTGGGTTGTATTTATTATTATTTCTTGCTAGACTTAAGTTGAAAAATTTACATATCTGAAGCTATTGAATGATTAGTTATGTAAATACCAAACTCTTGGCAATTTCAGCACCCTTTGATGAGTGACTCTGACACATATGAAAGACTAGATTAATATCTGTTAGGTAAAAGCAGATCTCCAGAATTACACAGATCTGTTTTTAAAAGCAGCTGCTTCAGATGGGCTGTAGAGAGCCATATTTAGAGAGTACATTACCTTATTGATGATAATATATTAATTCAGGATTGTTCTTTCCATGTGATTTTTAAAATACAGTTTTCAGTAGTTTTACCTGACCAAATCGTTTGGACTAATTTTTCTTCTGCAGGTCAATAAAGTTAACAGACCCTATGCATTTCTTTTCAGAAGGACATATAACTCCAATTGTTTTGTTTCTGCAGTCCTTACAGTGTTAATACAGTTTAAAGGGTGCTGCTTCTCTTTTTGCAGCTAATCTGTGTTCTTGCTGTCTAGACATCTGACTTAGCTTTATTCTGTGGTCAGTGGTATCTCAACAAGAGCATTTAGATATATAGATAATCAAGAGACTGTGGAAGTCTGGGTTTCTACTTCATATATTTAAAGTAGAGGCTTGATATTACAGAATGTAATATACCATAGTATGCAGTTAATGTTTGTATACATTGAAAATTAGGTTGGGGCATTTCTGTGATTCAGTTGGAGGTCCAGTCAATGTTACATGGTATTTCAGATTCCAGTGAGTGAATGCTTTTATAATCCTAACTCCTTACTGTAATCAGAATTAATATACAATCCAAAATCAATGTCTTCTCACAATAAGTTCCATTGGCTGGGTAACAATTCCTGATGTTAATTTTTAACCTAAGGCTTCCTGCATTAATTCACTGCTTCCTGGGAAAATAACCACGAGAAGTATCCTAATTTATTGTTATCCTTGATTAATTTAATGAATGTTCTATTTTGGTCTGTTTCTGTGTTGTGTGGTGGAGTTGCTAAATTAATTGTTACCTGGGATGATTCTGTCATTTGTTTGTATGCCTCACTGGGTCTTGTTACCTCTTAGCAAGGTCTCACTGAATTTAAGAGCACCTGTATACAACTTGATTAAACCACATTTTCTTGGTAAATATTTCAAGGGGATTCAAAGTTTAAATGTATCTAATGTCATATCAGTTCAGAGAATTAAATTGAAACATGCTCTTCTGTCTAGGATTAGCTACTACCATTTGTGTACAAGGAATCTGTTTATTATCTCAATGCTTGCAGTTTGCTTTTGCTGGTGTACAACATTTCCATTCAAACAGCAAACATTTTCTTCTTTGAGGGAAACCAACATCTTAACTGGTTTTGTCTTTAATTATTCCACAATGGTAAAGGTTATTAAAGTGAGGTACCTGGACAAATCTGTCTTTTAGGTTTCATCTTGCTTTTGCATATTTTTTTAACAGTGCATGTTTGATTTTACAATTATTTTATTCTACTGAGCATAGATAGTATTAAACCTCCCTTAGTTTTTTTGACTAACACAGAATGATGACTTCCCTGCAGGATCCAGCTGTCTACACTTTGGGAAGGAGGCTGCTTTAATGCACAAGTAGTCTTGGCAACACTCAAGGAAACACAAAATTATTGCACAGCATAATTTGCATTTTATGTAAGAATTCATTTGAAAAAGGGAGGAAAAAGCATTAGTGAAATAATACATTCAGTCCCTAAAAAGTGAATTGCAAGTACCAAGAGCTTTTCTTTTGTCGGTTTGTATATAGTCGTTGTATTTATGCTAAGTAGAAAATACAAGCTAATAGATTCCAGGTGCACTAAATATTAGACAATATTTCTTGATAAGGATGGCATTTAAAAATCTGTTTGCATCTAGTTGTGGTCATGAAAACTCAATGGATAATGTCAGTTGGTGCACCTCGTGTGCACAGTCTGAGAGATTTTTCCTTAAACTGCATATATACAAACTGGTTCTAATAAAAGGTTCAATTGCTACTAGAGCATAAAAGGATCAAGAGCATTTTTATAGGGTGAACCAATTGTTTTGACCTTTTCTGGGGGATATGCCAAAGAGTCTAAAGGCATCTGTCATAAGTAATTTACTATTGCATGCTGTTCGTAAAATTATATTATTTTATTTATCTACCACACAGGTGAAGAATGCATTAAAAACCTCCCCTTGATTTAAAGTGTCACTTCTGTCCTACAGAAGAAAAATTAGTATTTGTATAAAAATATTTTGCATGCAATGTGTATAACTTGTAGGTTATTTGCTCTTCATGAGTGAAAAATGATGACATTAAAAAGCAAATTTGGCTCCAGTCTGGGAGGTTTGGATTAAAGAATTTGGGTCTTTTAAGTGTTCATTTTCCAGTTGTAGTTTGTTTTTTGTTGTTGTGGTGGTTTTTTATTATTTTTGTTGGTTTTTTTCCATAATTTTTAATATTGATTGAAAGAGTTTGCTAAAATTGAGGATGTGGTTGGCTGACACTGACAGAGGATACACTAAAGCAGTCTGAAAGCTTTCCTTCAAGTAAGCTGTTTGCTGACTAGAAGACACAAGGAAAATTTATAGCCTGTCTGTCAGATCCTCCTCTGTAGCATGACATACTAAACATTTGTGTTTGTACTTGCAGGCCTCTGGCTGTGATGGCACTGAGATTCCTGATGAAGTGAAACTGATTGGGTTTGCTCAGTTAAGTGTCAGCTGATGTCTGTCCCTTGACCCCAAGCCGAATGGTGAGATTGTGAAGAGGCCAGCTTAGATGCAAAGGAAAATTAATGCACCACACACTGAGTTCTGCTTCATTCTCTAGCAATTCACAGAGTCTGAACAAGCAAAGCCCACAGCTGCACCGCTGCTGCTAACATTCAAAATGCTACTAAATGTCTCTTAGCAGTTGATTTGGATTCCCCCTAAGTGAAAAGCCTGTGGAAATGCACTCAGGTGGCTGTATTTATTGGTTACAAAAGGAATTTTCTATCAAGCTTACTTCTTTCATAAACTTTGAGTGATACTATTTTAACTGTACTTGTGGTTGATAATACTGCCTCTGTTCTATCAAGAAATTAACATAAATATAAAAGTTAAGAATTATTAGCCAAACTTGAATTCTAGTTTTCAAACTGTGAATTTTATTTTTCATATATTTATGCATTACACATCCTAGTAAAAAGAAAATTCTTCTACTTTATTATGTGCTATTTGCAGTTATTCTCCCATTATTTAAAAAAAGTTTCAGGTATATCATTGAAATATTTGGTCACTTCTAGGCCTTTCTTGAAATTAATTCGGCATTAGTGAGCTTTTGTTGGTTGTGTATCTAAAAACCAGTCCACAAACTGATTGTCAAGGGAGTGGGAGGTGCCTTGCAGACATTAATGTTTTAAGAATGTGCCTGAGGCTGCATAAATAATAATCTCCATTTTCTAGAAGTACCATACATATGGTACAATATATATAAATATATATAGTTATCTGAGCAAGGAGGGGATATACAGTAGCAAAGGTGTTAAAGTATTTGACTTTATTGGGGAAATCTATGAGCTAGAGCTACTTTGAACTGTTGTTAAGGTGACTGCTTACTGTGTCCATTTCTGATACGACTTATCCTTAATGATGGAAACAGGCTTCATACAGGTGACAAAAACTTGAAAAATGGAACTGAAGCTTTACTTGAAGTTCTGCAGAATACCAAGGTGGAGTGAAAACAATAGGGCTTTGTGCAATGATCAAGTATAACTGTTACAAAGAAAATACTTCTGACCCAAGTAGTCTTATGCTTAACCTGTGACAGATGTTATGGAATTAGCAAACCTTAGAAAGATTTTCAAATTTGGAGATATGTTTCTTGGAGGTTACAATATAAACTACTTCCTAGCTAATCCTAGATAAGTGGCAGCTCTTTAATGTACTGAAAATGGCAAATATATATTATTAAGAGAAGTTATTTATAATGCCTTGTCATAATCGTTGAGGTGTTCTAGAGCCATTTGCATATGACTCAATGTAATCCCATCCCATCCTACTGTTTACATGATGATTACTCCAAGATGACTGCAAAGGTTAAAAAAAATAAAAATAAAAGTGTATTGCACAAACAAAATTGTGTTGTGAATATCCCTGCTGTGTGTGCATTTTGAATGCTGTGTGGCAGGGTGATGTTATAAATGTCTGCTGCCCTTATTTAGTTTATGAGCAGCACCTGGGGGAGGAGGAGGGGTGAGAACATTGCTTGCTGACACGTGGGAGGGTTGCTCTTAACTGATTTTTTCAGTGCTTTACAGAAACTATTTTTAAGACTCTTGAGGTCTTTGTACTTCAAGAAATCCATCTGATACTTGGGGCAGGACCTGTGGCATGCTTGTTTGTGGGTTTGTGTGGAGAAGAGAGTAGGAGAGACCCAGAGCAGGGCCGGGGCCAATACCTGCTACCCCTGGCCCAAATGTTTGGTTGGTGGCCACAGCTGGGTCTCATTAGGCCAGTTTAGGCCCTCCTCAGGTGATTGGTGCCCTCAGACACATTGGTGTGAGGAGGGCCAGGGCTGTTTGGAAGGGTGTGTTGTGTGGTGGAAGGGCTTTGTGCTCTGAGGGAGCTTGGTCTGCAGCCCGCTAAAGGCAGCAAACAAAAATGGTAAGTGTTCTTCTCCTTGGTGATGAAAATGATGTGTCTTTCTTTGTCTTGTTTTGAGGGTGTAGCATTATTGATAATCTGCTTGTGTGTCTTCATCAACAGTGCCTTATTTCAGTGCTGTATAATGGACTGTTTATCTCTTGCCTGACTTTGGTTAATGCTCCTTACTTTGGTTAATGCTTTGTTCTGGGTCAGATGGTGCATGTTTTGCTCTGGGCCCTCATGGACCAGCTAGAGGAGAAGCTGGGCCTTGCGGCAGACACCAGTGGCCATAGGGGTAAGGCTGAGCCTGTGGACACACCTTGGTCTGTAGCTAGAAAGAGGTCTGCTTTGGCTGTGCTGGGTGAGAACAGAGGATACTGTATTGTGTCTGGTCTGGGGGGTAGGCTGCAATTTGGAAGCTAATTATTCATTACTAATCTTTGTGTTGGAGGAAGAGTAAATTAAAAGGTACCTTAAACATGCATCTACTGGTGAAACAGTTGGTAACCTGTAACATTGTGATGGGGTGGCTACTAAGTAGGAACCGAGTGAGTTCTGTCCAGAGCATTGCAGTTAGATTACTTTTGTTATGTATGTTTATATACGCATCTTGAAACATTGCACCAGTATTGACTAATCTACCTGAAAAAATAGTTAGCTGGTTAGCTGCATTTTTTGTTTTGTTTTTCCCCAGACAAATAAAAGTTCAGGGAACCTTGTTGTTGCCACAAGTCTATGAAAGAAGTGGGTATGTATAATTGGATGAAAGTTCTATTCTGCTTGCTATATGCCTCCCTAAAGGTTGGGGAAAAGGTGTTGAGGTATGAATAGCAACTGTCAAAAGTGCTCATCTGCTGTACTGGTTGGGGATTCAGGAAGTACCTAAAAAAAAAATAAATGTAATGCTGTAATTGAAGCAGTCAGCAGTATTGTACCAAGATAAAGCTGTAACAGTTGTTGCTCGCTTGCAGTCTTATGCAGAAACATGCTAATGCTTCAGTGAGCTTCCTTGGCTTGGTGAGACAGCAAATTCTTGCAGCATCGTTATGTATTGCAGCTATGTTGGTTTTTCTTTTTTTTCTTTTTTCTTGCTGCTAAGGTACTGTGAATAAATACAGTGTGAGGAAAATGAGCTCAGAAGGACAGTGACCTCAAAGAAAAGGTAGTTAAAGCTTTTAGAGTCTATAAAAATGAAGTGCATAATCAGTTTATCACAGCTATATAGAGGTGACAAAAAAATAAAAATATACAATAAGTTGCAGTAGAAAGTAGTGTGCAAGTGACAGAGTAGAAACAGACATGAAATTCTGTGGTAGAATTTTGCATACTGACTACTATATTCACCTCTGCTGAATTACAAAGCAAAAGAGAAAACCAGCAATGACTTATTTATTCATTTTTACATGAAAAGCATTTAGGACGTGGGTACAGTTTTTGTATGACGCAGCTTGCGCTAAAGCAGTCATGTTGCTTCTGTTAGAAAGGTGTTACTGGACAATACCTTGGCCTGTTGGTGGCTGGAGCATCTGTCTGTGTTTGAAGGAAAAGTCTGTAACTGGGGAAGTGAAGCTGGAACAGGTGACATACCATATAGCTGTTTCTGAGGCCAGGAAAAGAGGGCTTATTTAGATGGCTCTGAAAATACAATTGTGCATAGTGATGATTATATGCCAGTGCTTGCAGCTGGGCACTTGCAGGCTCTGTGTCCTGATAAACATCCCTGTCCATGGAGTCAGCCCTGCCAGCGTGCTCCACTTCAGTGTGCTGAAAGCAGCTTTGTGCTGTGGTCTGAGATGGTAGTCAAATGATGAAATATAGTTCTATATTTAGTATTTTAAAGGTATTAATAAGGATGAATATAAACACAGTTCAGCTCAGCACAAAACCAGGTCTGGAGAATCACTGGTTTGTGTATGTGTAAAAGAGTGGGAGAGACATTTCTAGCCTTTTATCTTCTGGAACTCCAGTATGGGCTTCAGGCCAGGAAAGCTGCCTCCCACTCTGGTAACATATGCTTTTCATGCTAAGAGAACAGGAGCACACGTGTCTTTCCTCTGACAAGCACTGACCTCAGATATTCCCAGTGAATGACTGCAACATACAGAGAGTTGCAGTCAAATTGCAATGCAGCTAACCAATTGTGATAAATTTGTTTTCTAGAAATATCTTATGTGCTACCACAGTTTCCTTTATAGGCCTTTCTGCCCCAGAGCACACTTGGGCTGTGTGCATGGAGGTGCAAGGGGGAGCAGGTAAATAGGCCAGGAAAGTTCATTAAATTTTCTCTCCTGAGCTAAAGATCAATTTGTGACTTTTTAGCCAGATTGGTCTAATTTAAAAACTCTAGTCTGAGGAGCTTCCAGAGCAGTCCTATAACATTTGATTGTGGGGCATAGCTTCAGAATGTTTTTAAACACTGTTATTTCTGAGAGGCAGTGCTGTGTGCTACTTGCAAATGGTGTCTCCCCCTTCCAGCTTTTCTTAATCAGAGATCTGTTTTCCTTTTTACCACCTACCTCTGCATAATGATGTCAGATGATGAGATTAGCCTGTGCCTGAAATCAATTAGCTCTGATGATTAATCTGACACATACCTAAAACACTGCTAATTGAGTGCATTGAAAATGCTGATTTTTTTGTTTAGCAGAGAGCAGAGAATGCCCTCTCTTGCAGTGTTTTACCAAAGCAGAATAAAGAGACCTCATTGATAACAAATCACAGTTGGTATAATTTATTTTTTTTCCTCTGGATCAATTGCAATATAACTTTATTCAGACAGTTGCTGTGGGTTTTTTCAGTGCATCAAGTGGGCAGCCTTTCCACCCTCTTGCAATGCAGTCATGCATGTACCTGCACTAGAATGCTAATTACTTAAAAATGATGAGTGGGAAAAGCAACAGGAGCCTACAGCTTTGTGTTCCTTGTGTATGGGCTCCACTGATGAGCCGATGGAGTATCTGGATTTACTCAAACTATGAAAATTCTAATAAAGTCTATTTTACTTGTGTTTTATTATAAAACTGAGTGATGAAATGTTCTGGCATATTAGTTGGATATTGTAATGTTGTAGGTTTTTTTCCCTCAATGGCTAAGAGTAACATCAGAGTGCACATAAAAATGCAGTTTTATAGCTGCTTTATAATAGATTGATGCTGGTCAAGCTGCTTGCATAGTCATTGTAATATAAATTTGGGTCAGCATCTCAGTAGTTATGAAGTCTGCTTCAAAAAATGTTCAGTATATGGGCAATGGAGTGTCAATAAGCAATTACAGAGACTTGGTAGAGAGTATGGTAAGAAGGGGAAATAATTTTCACTGCATAAACTAATAGGGATGCAAGCTTGTCCTTCTTGGGATGTGAATATTTGACATCTAATTTTCAAATGTGAATTTGAAAGGCTGTGCTTGTTTGTTGTCTCAGTAGGGTGTAGAGAATCACTTATGCGAGCAGATGCATTTATGTAGAGGAGCAGCTATGAGAAATAAAATTGGAGTAGATTGAAAATACACACCTCTTTTAATTTTTTTTTTTCCATAGGTAAGAATTTTAAGAACTAATGAAAAACAGATATCTTTAATATATGGAATATTTATTCTTCTGGAAAGAAATTAAATGGTTATTTGGAGTTTTTTAAAATTCATGTAATAATTCAGATTTAAGCCAAGATGTTGCTCATTCATTGGTGTACTGGGAAAAAGGCTTTTTTGGTTTTGTCATGTTTAGTCTGCAACTGTAGACTGTATAGATCTAGTTATGCTTCCTTGGAAGACAATCAAGGTATGACATCTCAAAATGTAAAAGAATATAAGGGTATTTTGGTAACACAGCTGTCTCTTCACATAAAGACAGTACATGTGGCTGTCATCAACAGGCAATTATAAATAATGAACCAGAGCAACATGTCCAGTGGTTTTGAGGAGGTGGACTCTGCTATTTGTGTCATATAACACCACATGAAAAAATGAAAAGATCATATCTCATAACAAAACTTCTGGAAGATGGACTGCCTAGTGCTAAATTGGAAAGCCTCTTTAAAGTAGAGTTTGGAGTTTCTGCCTGCATCTCTGGTTTTGGAAGTTTAGAATTGGTTTTCTGAATCGAATCATTAGGGGCTGGGGGGCAGCCAGAGCTGAGGCTGGTTGCTTTGATGTTGGAGCCTGTGCTGTTTCGTAATGCAAAGGGCAAGAAAAGTTTGTAAAGACTGTTAACAGGAAAGCTCCTTACATCTGTAACAGTCACTGCTCTCTCCAATATATAAAGAAGATTGAGGGACCAAAGTATGCCTTTATTATGTTAACCTTAAACTGCTGGTATGTGTATCGTTAAGGTTGCTGAAAGTTCGGCTGTTCTGGTTAATGAACATCTTTTGTGATTGCCCTGCATTGTGCCAGGATGCTGTTATTGACCACGAAAGAAAAAATGCTAAATTAAAGAACAAAGTATAAAATGAAACAGTCATCAGACACAAGTTTGTTCAGAACCAGGATGATGTGGGTGACACGAGCTTCCCTGTGGTTTAATTGGCCCTGTTGGCCCATTCTCCCTTCCTGCCCTGTGTGGGGGGCTGAGGTTCCCAGGGATAGCACAGCCTCTGTGAGGCTGCTCATCGCTCTCTCGGTGAGCAAAGCTGTGGCTTTGGCCCCGAATGCGACCAAACAAGAAATGAGCAGTGCTCTATTCTGATGCAAAAAGTACTTTCCTAAAGGTAAACTTTCTATGTCTCTTTTTGCAATAGAGGTGAGACTTTGTATATAAACCAGTAAGATATTTGGTGATTTTCTAGGTTGCTTTGTTTGCTGAGCTTTTATCATAAATTGAAAGCTGTATCTTTTAGTTCACATTGAGGAAAAGTGCAGTAGATGCAGGACTAGCATTGAACATGGAACTGTTCCCAGTATCTCAGAGAATCAGATGAGAATCCTGTTGAATTCAGATTCCACCCCTCCCCCCCCCCACCTTGTTAGGGCACCTTTGATTAAAACAAGCTTTAACTTCACTTGAGCACTTTCACTATATTATGAAAATAGGAAGAGGGTAAAGAAAAGCACCTTAAATTAGAACAGATAATCTAGAGGGAAGGACCATTATTGAAATCTTGGCCTCATGAATTAATAATATTTTACAATAGCTTCAGTGCGACTAAAATTTTACTCCCTACCTGTGTTTATTATGAGCTCCTCAGTTTACTCCTGGAGCTATAAAATGAAAAAGGATCCAATCGTGATTAAAAAGGTGTGATTTGAATGGAAGGTGATTACTAAAACCTCCCTGAAGTCTTCCACCCTGCTTGTGTAGCAAGCTTTTCTTATTTATAATAGCATAGCAGAGCCATCCAACCAGAAAATGACACCAGAGAGAAAGACTTCTCTGATTGTTTTTGATTGGGTTCAGTGCTAACCTTGTAAATCTGTCTGTCAGATGGGGCACAGTCAAGTCATCTGTAAATGTGATGCTTCACAAAAGATGAAAAGGATGAGGAAATTCCTGCATTTATTTTGCTTGATACTTTTTTTTTTCCATCCAGAAGCATTTTCACAAATACATGGCTAGACTCTTGGATAAGAACTCTTGAGCTACAGTTTAATATTACAGAAATTACTAATTTAAGCTACTTTGTGTTTACGGATGATATATACTGTATAGCAGTGATTCCTTGTTGGATTCATAAGGCCAACAAAGGTTTTTGAATCTCTGAGGCCTGCTCTGTTTGAAGGCAGCGCAGCCTGGATCGGTCTGTGGAAATCAAAGTAGGGCTGTGCTCAAGCAAATGAGTGTTAATCTGTCTCCCCCCTTTAGTGTTGTATTTTGTTGTCAGCATAGAGAAGCAGGGCCTTTTTCATCAGCAAAGACTAATTTTTAATTAATTCATAGTAAAGCTATATATTTAAAGAAGAGTGAGGCTGTTACACTCGTATATGCCCTATAACTTGTTTCAGGCAACGTAAGTTTGTACTAAGAGCGAAAGTACTGAGTAAATTTAATATTTTTCCCCCTCTTCTGGCATAAGCCAAAGGCCTAAAAATAAATATTGGCAGAATATTCAAGTGACCTTGTGGCAGATCAGACTGATACCAGTTTATATGGAGGACAGCTGTTCGATGCAAAAAAGTTACAACGAAGTGAATTAAATATTCAGGTTCAATCCAGGAGGGTAAATATATTTAACATATTTGTTTTCCAATTTATGGTGCTAGAGGTACGCTTTCAGTGTTACAGAAAAGTGACAGTGTTTTACTGGCTGTAAAATTGGCATCCTGTTAATGGTTGGTACTGTTTTAACAAGGAGTATCTTTGAAATACTGGAACATGCAGATAACACATTCTCAAATTCAGTTGACGCAAAAAGTTCTCTTAAGCCGAAGATAAAATTTTGACTGGTTAATAATTGCAAAATACCTGTTTTGTTGCATATGCCAGGTATCTGCAGGGCTGCCACTTACCAAATGTATTGTATTTTAGTATTTATTTATGCTAATTACTGCATAGGCAATACATATAAAAAATTATTTATCCCCTAATATTTTGTAACTCCATCTGTCTCCTTATGTTTATCTTTCATGGGTTGTTTTTTTCTACACTGAACTGTCATCATCATTCATGTTCACCTGGAATTAACCTTGTATTAACCAGATATTATGTTAATTTACAGTACCTTGTATTTACTAGAAAAATCTCATCTAAACCAGATGCTCCAAATGCTATTAGAATTCAGTGTAGTTTTGTAGAAGCTTTATAAAGAATCAGCCTAGGATAGTGTTGTGATCCTTGAACTTGTGAAGCATCTGTAACCCAGCTGGCTGGGGTATGGACAGAGCTGCAGAGCGGCTCCTCCAGAGTGGGGAGCTGGGTGCAGGCAATGGCTGGGGACAGCCCTGTGCTGCTCCTGTGTTCTGCTCCTGTGTTCCACTCCTGCAGCTGGGGTTATGCTGGTCCTGATTCCTCTGCTGGCTCTGGTATATTTCCCCTAGGTGTCACTGGATAAATGAAGCAGCTGTTGTGAATATAGTCCATGAAAGTTATTTTGGGGAAAAAAATTGTGGTGTTTGTTTTATTTTAATTAAGCTCAACTGGAAGTTGGGAAGTGATGCCTCCCCTGTTCTTCTGTGTCTAAGATGCAGTGCACTTTACAGATTCCCCTTCCAAGGTACCACACAGGCCAGAGCCCTCAGACAGTGTGGCTGTTAGTGCAGGTGCCTGGAAATCATCAGTGGTGTGTAAAATGACATAAGAAATAGTTCTGCTGTGCCGTATTGTCCCTGTGTTTGGAAATGTGTTTTTCTACGGAGGCTGGGGCAATATTTGGTTGGTACAGAGGGAGCAAGCCTGTATATACATGGAGTGCAAGCAGGATGAGTATGTTGAGAATCTCCAGAATTGCCTCTACATAGTTTTGGTGCTTAGTCTGTGCTCATCATTTATACCCATCATACAATAAAAAAGGAGTATCTTCTATGGAGCAGGGTAGTGAGCACAGTGTTTCCAGTAGATACAGTGTATTTTGTTATTTCATGGTGTGTATGTAGATTGTAAGCACCTGAAGGCAAGTACCTTTGCTCTGTTTCTTCTGCTCTGCACCAGCACATATGTCATGTAAATTTGGTTATTTCCACTTGATGGTTTTAGTGCTTGCTTTGCACTGAGCTATAAAAAATTCAGGATGAGGACAGAGTTCCTGATAAAGTATTTAATCCATCCTGGATGAGTATGCATACTTTTGTGCTGCTTGGTTTTTATGTGCTGCCCTTGCTTCCTATCTAGAAAGTACATGGCAGCAATTTCTTAAGCAAACAAACCTCCACTACTTCACATACCAATTAAATTCTACCAGTGCCATCAATTCATCAATGGTTCAACTCTCCAAAGTATTTTTTCTCTGCAATTTATATGTATATACATACATTTATATAAAACAGTTGTGAAACTTGCAGTTCACAATAATTTATTTAGCAGAAATTATTTATTTTGCTTTTCCCTCTGTTCTGAAATTTTATTTTTTATGAATGGATTTACCTCTTTGGGTGGGTCCCAGCATTGCAGTGCTTCTCATTTCTCTCGTGTCAAGTTATTGGGTCCATTATTTTGTCTCCCTTATCCCTCTCCTTTGTACTTTCTGTGTGCAGCTCACTGTCTAATGAGGAAAAATCTGGGACTCAGAAATATCATGTGATTGATGTAGAGGTTTACATGTGGACTCTCTCAGAAGTCAAAGCTGTTGCTTGGGCACTGCCCCTTCCAGGAAACTCTTTCAGAGCTTGCTCGCCATTTTCCATGATTTAGTCCTTGAACCTTGGCACTGGAGACTGAGATGGAGCCATGCTAACTGTTGGCCAATTTCTAAAGGCTCTGTAATGCCAACTCCCTGAGGTTTGATTTACTCCAGCAGCCATTTGTGGTTTTTAAAAGCTACCGCTATAACTGTGAACAAAACTAAACCAGAGCTTTCATGTCTGCAAAGTTGTGTAGTGTGGGGGGAGGGGGAACCCCATTTTGTAGCTGGGACTTCAGGTATGCTCCTAACTGATCCTTTCTTATAAAACTGAGCTCTTGGTATGTACATACTGTGTTTTTCTTTGTCATCTGTGAATTTGTGCTTTCTGATTAGTCCTAGGTTCTGTTTGTATGTCACAAAGTAAGCTAATGGAGCATTGCTAAAGCTTGAGAAGATAAATCTGTACCCTTAACCAGTTTGTTACTACTTTTTAAGACATTAAAAAAAATAAAATTTGACTGCTTACATGCTCAGATCTCAATGAGAACCCTTTAAAAGCTTCTGTTGGAGACAAATAAACATGCTTACTAACACTAGCTAATTTAAATACATAAGAGCAGTAATTAAGGCTTCTACTCTTCATGTAACAGATCATAATCCTTGTCTTATTCATAATCTCTATGGAAAGTATTTTTTATAATTAAAGGTAAAATTGCTGCCTTATGGAGGGGATTTCAAAGATTATCTGTTCTTGTAGAAATGCACTATATTGCTCTCAATTTATGATAAGTTAATACAAAGAAAGACTATTTGTTCGTGAAGATACTGGCAGATTTAGGAACGGATATAAATGTACTTAATTTGCAAGATACAGATGGTACCTATATAAATTCTATTTTAACAGGTAGGCATGTTAAGTTCTTGCTTCATAACATTTAAACTTATATTACTAATTTATTTCTGGGTTAGATATTCTTTCAAACTAGCATGGAAGAAATGTTTCCAGGGAAAGAACAACAACAATAAAACACCAAAACAAAACCATAAACCCCCCCACTATTAAAAGTAAGTTTTATTTTCACCTATTGGTGACATGTTGAGGGAATGAAATGGAACTTTTGCATTATAAATTGTATGTTGAAATTTAAATTTTATATATCAGATGTTTTTTAAGCTTAAATGCTCTGTTAGAACTGAATTAATTGGAAGCAATGTTAAGATGCACTGTAGGAACAAGATCAAGTACGTGCTACTCCTCTTGAAAATTCAGCTTTTCATCATCTAGTGGATACTGATAGGATTCAAAGTGCAGTTTCACAAGTATGTATGTTAAGAACTGTTAAGATAAATCTGTTGCCAATAGTCTGATGTGTTTCAGGCAGCTGTAGATCGCCTGGATGATGTTGCCTCATCCACTGTGAATTGCTGCTTAAATAAAATACATGTGGTGTATGTGAAATTTCAGAACCCTTATGTTTTTCTAAAGCTTTGTTACTCTCTGACACATGCTTCAAAGTTTTAAGTGGGTTTTGTCACCTGTAGTGTATCAGTTCCACTACAGTTTTTGCAGCTCCTGTTTTTTGTGTCCAGTCTTTTTATATAAGGCTCCCTTGTTCCTTTTCTTGTGTAGTGGTCCTTCACCTATGGATTCTGATGTTTTTGCTTCGTTTCATAGAATTATAGAATAGTTTGGGGTTGGAAGGACCTTTAACAAGTCATGTAGTTCAACCTTCAGTCTTTGACTAGATTGGGTTTTGTGCACAAACAATAGCACAATTAGTAAAAGTAAAGCTTGGGAAAGTACAGTCCTATTTGTTGCAATCCGTCAGTTGTCTTCAGAGCTCATGGCAAGTAACAGCAAAGTGTTTCTTAATTTCTGTGTTTTAATGTATATGTTGCCAGCCAGCGTGTGCATGCAAGTACAGCTTTGCAGATGCAATTTCTTCTGTTTTATTTTCAAATGTTTGTATTAAGCTTTTTTTGTTATTGCTCAAAATGCAGCATTACTTAAACTGTGATGCATAAAAATAATAAAATTGTTAGGTTCTTTTGAGATTAAGTGCAAGGAAAATAAGATAATGAAATATAATTGATGATCAGAGGTTGAAATGAAGAACATGGGCAGGTGGTAGTGTTAACACTGATGATCCTTATGTTTGTAGTTTACTTTCTGATATGGCTGCTCCAGCATTCAATGAGATGTAATATATTCCTTTGAAGTGGTATGTCTCTTGGGCTTAGCAGAAGATAAAAGTGCAATCTTGTTTTCAATGACATTTCCAGCATAGCAATTTCAAATCCATAAAAAAATTTCCAGCATTTAATCATCTAAAATGTCCAGGAACTAGATGATCTATCACAAATGAGACAACTTTATCTGCTGAGGGTTTACTCTCTTTACAGCCTAGAAATCCTAAAATGTAATGTTTGCAGACACCATGATTTATTCTCCAAGGTAAAATGTGCTGTTCCCCAGTGGAAGCTTTGTGCCAAGATGTAACCAAGGATCCCACAAGGTTTTTGCCTGGCTTATGCTAGAAAGCATACAAAACTGGTGCTGGTGTGAGTCATGAGGATGTTGGATCTATAGGATGTCAATGGGTCAGGACGTGTTTCATTTGTGTTCTTCAGTAGGCATGCTGTGATGTGGGAAGTACCTGCCATCCTCATCAGTCAGAAAGGTCTGTCCTTACTGATCTCTATTCTAATACAGCAACCAGGTTGTTTAATAACCATTTTCACTCCACAGATGTTTTTTGGTTATCTAATTGGTGTGTATTCTTGTACTTAACAGGCAAGACATTTTTCTACTTGGACTTAGTTGATGCATTTATTTTGTTTGTAGCTTATTTTCATGGAGTTGGTGCTTCTTGGGTATGAAGGTTTTTGTTACAGGGTATCCCTGAATTTCAAGACAAGAAACAAACTGGAGTTTAAACCTTCTAAACTAATGCTCACATTAATCTGTGAACCTTCTTCCATGTGACTTAATGTTTTAGCAAATGACTTTACCCTAAAGAAGGACAACAAAAATAATCCCTCCAGTAGCTACCCCAACTGCACACTTAACTAGTGCTTTTGTGGGTGAAATTAAGTGTAATTGGTTTATTTTTACTTACTCTGGTCATTTTTATCAACATAGGGATGGATATATCGTCTACATGACACTTCTGACATTCACCTATCTCTAAGGAACAAATACACAGCAATCTGTCATGTTAGGCACACTTTTGTTATGTGAGTGGTGGCTTTTTTTGATCTTGTGTTTCTGATAAAACAATAGCCAACTGATAAAACAAATAGCCAATAACTGTCAAATACTGGCTTGCAAGTCTCAGTTTATTTTCTTTATAGATACAACATGTTCAAAACCCCTTTTAAAGGAATCAGTGGACCATTGTGTAATTTATTTCACCTAATTAACACAAGCCAATACTTTTACAAGTAATTAAATCAGTTTAAAAATGTTGGACAATTCACACATCTGTTTGAAGTAACAGCTAAATTGCAGTATAATACAAATTAAAATGTATATTTCCATAACCTATACTTTAAAGTATATGCCAGCACTTGCATTGTGTGCATGTATGTTCCCCTATTAAAAAATGTCATTTTAATTACATGCTGTATATATTCTTCTAGCCCATTAGTTTTATGGCCATGTGTAGAAATGCTGAATCCAAGTAACAAGGCAGTAAATAATACTGTCTTTTAATGACCAATTAAAGCAGTCTGTCATCAACCTTGGCACCAGCTGAATTTGTAATTCAAAGTACAGATGCTGTAATTGGTTACAATAAAACAGTGTTTGGGAAGTACCGACTCGGCCCTGTTAGTACATGTTACTGTACAGTGATAAAGAGAAAACTAAGAAAAATGTGGGTCCTCCCTGGAAGGAAATGGGAGATGGACTAGATGATCTTCTAGGTCTCTTCCAACCCCTAAAATTCTGTGATTCTGTGGGAGACTGGGATACCTGGGATTTGGAGTAGGCTGGGGCATTCAACAACATTTTTTGTCTTGCTCTTCACTGGCAAGTGCTTCAGACATGTTGTGCGGATCATGGAAGGCAAAAGCAGGGACTGGGGGAATGAAGAGCTGCCCAGTGTAGGAGGTTGGCAGGTCTGAGAGCATCTAATGAACCTGAAGAGACAGAAGTTTGGGAGACCTGAAGAGATGCATCTACAAGTCTTGAGAGAATTGGCTAAGCCACTGTCTATGGTATTTGAGTAGCTGTTGGTAGTGCTGTGAAATTCTTGTTGACTGGAAGAGGAGAAAACTTAATTCTTGCTTTTAAAAAGATAAAAAAAGAGACTTGGGGAAATACAGTCCTGTCAGTCTCAGCTCTGTGCCTGATGAGATCATGGAGCAGAACCTCCTGGAAAATCTGTGAAGGCACATGAAATATAAGAAGGTGAGTGGTGACAGGGGACATGGCTTCATTAAGGGCAAATCATACCTCGCAGTTTTGTTTTACTGTCTACAATGGGGTTACATTCTTGATGGGTAAGGGTAGAGCCACTGATGTAATCCACCTGCACTTGTGCAAAGTATTTGACATTGTCCTGCACAACATCCTTTTCTCTTAACTGGAGAGACATGGGGTTGATGAATGGACCACTCAATGGATATTGGCTCGATGGTTGGACTCCCAAGAGTTATGGTTACTGTCTCAAACGTCCAAATGGAGACCAGTGATGAGTGGTGTTGCCCAAAGGTTTGTACTGGGACCAGCAGTGTTTAATACCTTCATTGGTGATGTGGACGGTGGGAGCGAGTGAATGCTCAGCAAGTTTACCAATGACACCAACCTTTGTGGGGTGTTTGACACACTAGAGGGATGGGATACCATCCAGAGGGACCTTGACAGGCTTGAGAGGTGAGTTCCTACAAACTTCATGAAGTTCAAAAAGGCCAAGTGCAAGGTCCTACATATGAGTTGGAGCAATCCCAAGCACAAATACAGGCTGGGCAGAGAACGGATTGAGAGCAGCCTTGAGAAGAGCTTAGGGGTGTTGTTTGACACAAAGCTCAACGTGAGCTGGCAAAATGTGCTCACAGCCCAGAAGACTCAAACATATTCTGGGCTGCATCAAAAGAAATGTGACCAACAGCTGAAGAAGGTCATACTCCCCCTCTGCTCTCATGAGACCCCCACCTGGAGTTCTGCGTTCAGCTCAGTGTCCCCCAACATAAAAAGGATGTGGACCTGTTGGAGTGAATCCAGAAGAGGGCCATGAAGATGATGGGAGGTTTGGAACACTCATGAAGACTGACAGAGAGTTGGGGTGGTTTGCCTGAAGAAGAGAAGGCTCCAGAGAGACCTTATAGCAGCATTCCAGTATCTGAAGGATGCCTGCAAGAAAGATGGAGAGGGACTCTTTACACGGGAGTGTAATGACAGGACAAGTAGTTACAGCTTTAAACTGAAAGAGGGTAGATCTAAGATGTAAAGAAGCTCTTCACCGTAAGGGTGGTGATACAATAGAACAGGTTGCCCAGGGAGGTTGTGGATGTCCCCTGCCTGGAAGTGTTCAAGGCCAGCTTGGATGGGGCTTTGAGCAACCTGGTCTAGTGGAAGGTGCCCCAGTCCATGTCAGGGGGGTTGGAATGAGATGACATTTAAGGTCCCTTTCAACCCAAATTATTCTTTTACTCCTCCCCTGAGGCAGCAATACTTGGTTTCATAAAGCATCCTACATCCAAAAATTGATAAAACTGGAAGCTAAATAAGTGGTTCTAAAATAAAGGTAAATGTAATACAAAGCCACAGTACACGTTGATTACTTTATCCTGAGTGATCTGGATCTTTCTGTGGCCTTTGTGAGGGAAAAAGGTGCTCTATATAAAGAAGGGTTGCTAACTAGATACTTAACATGGGTACGTTGACATCTGCCCTGTCTTCTAGCCCTGTAGAATTGCTGTTTGTTCAAGATGCTAGCTAAATTTTGGGATTTTTTTCTTTAAATGTGATTAATAAAAGACAAGCTATCTTGTCTGGTGATACTAATCCAATAATCCAGTTGTTAATACCTCAGAGACAGAGAAATGTACTGCTGTGTTCAGCCTTTGTGTAAAATACTTTTGTAGTAGATGTCTGACTATTAGAAAGATATGAGGAAAGTGGAGGCAACGTAGGGAGCAGAAACAGGTAGATTAAAACACTGAAATGATGAAATAAGATATACTTGATTAAATGAAAGTGAAAATGTGGGAAAAATGTTGAACATATAATCAGTATTTGAAACAAGATTATGTGAGGAAAGGTAAAGGGGTAAGAAAAAAAACCCTAAAGTGAGTGATGGTGGTATCTGTTAGGCTGTTCAATGAATCTGTGGGCAGAGACAAGATGAAAGATGATGGACTTGTTTTTTCCATATACCTAAAGCCAGACCAGGGAATACTAAGTCAGTTTCTTGATGGAACTACTTTTAGGGCTACTTGCCCAATGAAACTCATGGAATTCACTTTGCCAGATATTGTGTAGGACTGTAAACCTTTCATGGAGGGAACACCTCTTCATAAAGCCCTATAATCTTCTTTCTGTTGCTGCTTTGAATGGATACATTAGATGGGAGGATGCTGAGCTGTGTAAAAGTACATTAGGAATATCAAAAGTGTGATAGAAACAACAGGGAAATGTACCAAGTTGAAGCAGATTAAATGTGCAGAAAAAAAGGAGTGAGACTAAAAAGATGTCTGTAAATCGGTAAGAAGCTGGAGTGGGGAAAAGAGGGAGGAGAGGGATGTGGTGGAAAGTCAAGGTGTCTGCCCTGCCTTACAGTAGTGGATTTCTTTTGGGACTGGCAAGCCATGTTCAATCTGCTTTGTAAGAAACTAATAATGGAGATAAGTAATCAGTCCTACAAGGAGGAAAACTAAAATAGAAAGCAGGCAGGTGCCAGCTTTCCAGGGCTTACTGGCAGAAGGAGGAGAGTGAAGAGAATGTGTTGAGGGTTAAGCCTCAGCTGAATGAGCTGCTGTGTAAGATGTGACAGCAAGGGCATGTGAATGTGCAGGGGGGAAGAAGCTCTTTGGGTGCTGGAACTACCCAAAGCCAGCTGAGTACAGGGAAAAGGGAGGAGAATAGAGCCAAAAGGCTTCACACCAGAAGCTTCGAGTGTAGTTACTAGTCTGATGAATGGAGGAGAGGAACTGCAGGGACACTACCAGGTCCTGATGCCAACTTGAAATGACTGTGTATATGATACATATGAGATAACTTTCTTCCCCCTTGATAATGAAACATATCCTAAATTAGGTTGTTGCTGTTCTTCCAGATGAATGAAATCTAGGAAAGGCATTGTTATAGCACCTTTTTTTTTTTTTCCTTTGGTGCAATGGCTGCAAAAATAAAAGCTGTGTAGGGAATGAAAATGTAGTGACTGAAAGTAGGTAAGGTCCTGAGGGGCTCTTGCTCTGGCCACTGGCATGTATTTGTTAGGGCTGCCAAACAGACTATTTTATGAGCAGAATATAACATGTTTGTGAACTGGGGAGAGAGCCAGGTGATGAGAGCTCAGCATAGAGACCTCTCCTGTCAAGAGTTTGTGTTGTATGCGAGGGCTAAGCTTCATCTGAAGGAGTTGTTGCTGGCTGCAGCCTGCTGTAAGCCCCTTGAGCTGCACGGGTTACAAACCTGTAAGCCTCACGTTCTGCTTTCCCTCCAGAAGGAGTGGGCTTAAGGGGAAGCTGGAGAGATTGCTACTTGCTTTGGCTTCCTGCTGGCAATTGATAAGAGGTGAAATTTCTAGTGAGTAAAGTACTGCCTGGAACACAGTGTTCTTCCTCGGAAATGATGATATCCCAGTTAATAGCACTGTGAGAAGGCCTAAAGCTGGAGTTAGAGAGAATGAAATTCAGCCCTTCTTAAACAGGTGTAAGTCCCCTTGAAAATGGTGGGGTTTATGGATTGAATCAAATCTGATTTGCCTTACACAACTTGATCCAAATGCAGTTTTTTGTGGTTTTTTTTTTTTTTTTTTAAGATGTTCCTATTAAGTGTGTTATGCTAAGCAAGAATCCATGTGTGATCTGAGAATGATGCACTTGCAGCCCAGCAGCTGATCTAGCAAGATTCAGACATCCATCCTCTTTTGGCAATAAAGACAATAGCTATGTGAGATAAGCCATGACCAGCTCTTGAATCAACATATTTGAGAAGTTCTGGCAGTCTGGTGAAGTTCCCACTTACTGCGAAGGGGGAAAACCCCTCCTTTTTAAAAAGGGGGGAAAAAGGAAGACAGTCTCACCTCTGTGCCATCCAGCCATCCAAGACACAGGATGAATGTTGTGCTAAGTACTTGGATACTCGGCCTTCTAGCACTTCCTAATGAAACTGTAGGGAGCTCTCTGCTTCCCCCTTGCTGTTACTGCTGCAGTAAGGTCTCTAGGAGGTCTGTTTTCTCTTTGAAGACAGAGATCATGCTAGAAAACAGGCCAGAGGTGAAACTCTTAAAGTAAAAAGGAATGTAGGGATTGGAATTATTCTTGATAGTCTTGATTTAGCTGCTGATCTGATAGGTGTTACCCAGCACAGCTGAAGTTTAGGATGTTTGCTTCCCCACCAAAAAAACCCTAACATTGCACATAATTCTGCACAGCTTGATATGTAATACTGAGTTTGCAGAATAAATGCTCAAGGATAAATCTTGCATGACGAATAAATCGTCTCTCACTCTCCTTGGCTCTTTCAGGTGAGGCAGAGAGATAATGTAGAGTCAGCTAATGTGCAGACCTAGCAGAAAAATGGACCTCTTTTCCTGTGTTAGGCATGTTATCAGAGGAGATACTTCAGACAACTCTATTACAGGTGTAGTTGAATCAATAAGGCATACTCTTCTTTTTTTTTTTTTTTTCCCAGATGACTTCTTCCATTTCATAAACTCCTATTTTTAACAAGAGAAAAGTAAGAAGGTGATATTCTGCATACTATTCCATGCCATACGGGTCTCCTTTTCTGTCACATCACTGCTTAAAATAGGTCAACTTTAGTAGTTTTAAGAAGGTTATTTTACATACTGTTTTCACTTACAGCAGTGCATTTTTTTTTTTTAATCTATGACAATCAATTAAGTAAATGAGAAAATAGAATGCTTGTAATTGAGATAATCAAGCTATATGTAATCCACTGTAGTAGTGCTAATATCTGTATATCTCCAAGCTGTATATTAATTAAATGCCATGTAAGTGTTGCAATTAGACTCAGGCTGCTATGGTGAAAATGAGAGGAAAAATGAAAATGATTGGAGGGGTTTTTACTGTATGTGAAACTCTTGGTTGTTATGAATTGTAATGAGATGATTTTAAAGTTTTCTGAGTTGCTGCAGACACTTTTGGGATGCCTGAGGATGCTTTAGTAGGCTTTAGCTACTTCTGAAACAGATGACCCAATGAAAATACACTTTGTTTTGTAAAAGCAACATTTCATCTCAATGTATGTTATTTCCCCCTCTATCTTATAAATGAGTTTGGGTTATTGAGCTCAGGAACTGCTAGTCTTTCTATTTACAGTTTCCTTTGTAGAAAGAAATATAAAGTAGAGAATGTAGAGAGAATTTTGTCCTACTTTTATATCCTTATTTTGTGTAATTTATTTTGATGTGAAGATCCTAAGGTTGCCCAGGCCTTCCTACCAGACAAAAGCATAATATATTTGTAGTGGGAGACAAATGTTATGTGAGACTAACTGGATAATCTGGGTGGTGTATTCAGTTTCTGCTTTTTTGTTTCCTGGTGCTTTTGGGGAGCTTTGGATAGCAAAAGATATTGTTAAGGTCAGTATGCGTCTCCAAGAGGGGAGGACCCCCTTCTCTCTGTATGGGTACATCCCCATCCTCCCAGTTGCTCATACAGCAACTTCAAAGTGAGTTTATTGTAGTTTTACAAGATGTAGGATTGGGAACACTTGTGTTTTGTCTTTTTGTTCCATATGTAGCTTGTGTTGGCTGCAAGCATATGCATTAAGGTACTATGGAAGTAGTGGAAGAACCCTGTTGCAGGGCCAAGGGAATCAAACAGCTTTTCCACCTTAGGACAGCTGAACTTTGGTCTCATTAGCTGGGGATGCCAAAGCAGCTGAATAGTGCAAAGCAGACCACGAACCCATCTAATTTGCCAGATATTGCCATGGCTGTTTTAAGATCGTCTCTGGTGTCAAATGAAGTGGTATACCTGGCCAGTGTGGACGTGAGCTTGGTGAGGTTATTGCACAAATAATGAATAAAAGTAATTTTTTGTTGTGTTTATTTTTTCCAATTATTTTTTTAAAAAATGTTTTTACAGCACAATAGTCTTCCTTGTGACAAATGAGCCTATTCACTGATATTGCATTTTCAGATAATACCATTTACAGTTCTAGAAAGAAGTGAAGAAAACTTACAGGACACCTTCAGTTTTTCATTTGATTTTGTTCTTAATTTTTTAAATTATTTGACATTGATACAAAAAAATAGTATCTTGATTAGCAGCTTTGCTGGCAATCCCACAAAACTGTAAATAATACTTTAAAAGAATGCACTCCTACAGACACTATAGATAAAACAATATATACAATTTAGACAAATAAATACATAAGTACAGCCAGTCATATATAATGATACACCTAAAGTTTGGTTACTGTTGACAAGCTTTTCTAGTTAATTACACTCTTCATTTACAAATTGCCATTGCCATCTACATTATAAAGACAAAAAAAAAATATTGATGCATAACATTATTATTAGGAAAGACAGAAATGAACCTTGAGACTTCTCTTTAAATACTCTTACAGTTTCAGAAAAAAATGCTTTTGTGAAAATATCTTCCTGCAGAGAGGCATTTCTCCCCAGATTCTTCACTCAATGTGCTTTGTTGATTTATGTTTTGGAAGGAAAATGTGATTATAGTAATACTTTTTGAAGTGACTAGAAGACAATGTCTTAACAAAGTTGTCATTTGTCCCATACCTAGTGATAAAAAAAAAAGACCTTTAACATAAATATTTCTTTTCATTAAAGGAATCCAAATGCAAACACCTGATTGTAAACAGTACCCTATGTGGCATAAATACTACTGAGTGGAAGGGACAATAAATTGTCCCTGTGAGTGGATGTATCGCTCCCTTTCTAGCTCCAGTTTGTGATGATGCTATTTCCTAGCAAAGAGAAAATAACCTGTTAGGCGAGTGTCACAAGATAGTGAAGTCTAGTATCAAAAAACTAATAGAAGTGGAAAATAAGGTTTTTGTTGTGTCCTTTTAAATTCACTTGACAATAAAAAAAATAATATTGTACATTCAAAAGTTAGGGCACACATGCTTAAGGCTCTTGAAAACACTGGACAATTATAATGCCTAACTCAGTCCATGCATAACAGAATACTACCTGGCAAGCAGACTCTACACATATATACAGCTGAATACAGAAGAAAATGCCTTAGAAATATGTACATCAGTTTCAAGATGAACATTTACATTTCTGTTGAGCTATATATATATATTTTATTTTTTTTTCTCTGATACTATTTTCAAGGTGTACCTTCCAATTGTTAATGCAGTCTACTTGTACTAGGAGAAATTCAAGGCTACCATGCTACTTGACCCCTGAGGTATCTGGCTTGGGAGCCCTGCTGTCCTCTTGGTTACTAACCAAAGGCCACAGAAGCATCAGCAGAAGTAAGGCCACTAAATCCATTTGGCTGTGGATTCAGAAACCCCAAATTACTGCACAGTGCAGAAGGATAGCAGAAGTGATTGCAGCCTGTGGGTTGGGATTATTGCAAAGTGTGTTCTTGGTAGAGTGGCATCCATGTTCTTTGATTTACTTGAAGGCTGGAGGTGAATTCTACTCTTGTTTCCCTTCCTAAACAAGCATATTCTGGGGCTTGGTTAAAGAAAACTGAACTTCATCCAGTCAGTGTACATGTTTTATACATTAATCTAGGACCTTGCTTAGCTCAGAGTCCTGAGTTTGACAGGAAGCAAGAGCAACTGAAGAAGGACTAGGTCAGCTAGGGAAGGATATATTTTAATTATGCTGCAAGAGATTCTGTATTTTGATATAAAATTACTGGTTATCATTTAGGAAGGGTGCATAAGCTCCTGTTGATTAATAGTAACTCCTGGGCTGTTAGTTTTTGTAGCTTCACCTTCAGATCTGAAAGATTTGTTTAAGACAACTACTGCTTGTGGCTTGAAGGCCAGGTACACTTTATCTTGCTTATAAGTAGTTCTTTTCAAAATGGTTGTGCTGTATGTGTGAATAAAACTTAAGATTTTACGATGAAATTGCAAACCTTTTGGGGTAGTTTCTTCATTCCTCTGTCATTGTTGTAAAGTGCTATGTACATCTGTGGCAAAATCAGGTCAGAGTTTTCCTTAAATTATTACTGTTAATTTATGACAACTTTATAGACATCTTGATTAATGTACAGACTTAACAGTTTTCCATGTTACACATAATGCTAGATGAAATGAATGAGACTTGTGTGTGCTGTGGATGGCTAAATCTGCAGCTAATAATATATTTGGTGAGTTTTGCATTTTTGTAACTGGTCTGTGAATTCATTCCAAGTTGTGTTGAGCAATGTTATATATTAGCTCTTTGTTAGAAGGTGGTGTTGAATAGAGATGGCTGCAATTTTATTGAAGAATTTTCTAGAAGGTATTTTTTTGACCTTTCATTAGCTTTCATATTCAAAACATATAAGCATATTATGCAACTTGAATAAAAACTCCTATTTGATTTTAGTTGCATGCTCTGGGATCTCTTGAGCAGGACCTCAGTGAGTATTGGCTCTGTGATGAGTAACCTGGGAGCTGCAGATTTGTATCAAAGGCTAGAATTTGGCTTTCTTTTAATAGGTGAGTCCTAAAAGCCATCTATTTTGCTGTGAAAGCTTATACGTGGCTATTGTGTACTTTATTGTCCAATCAATAGAATATTGATTGCATTCTCATATTGGACAAAATTATACTTTCCTACACTGTTAAAAATCTGGTAGAATCTCATTCATATATATACTGTAGCAAAAAGTAGAGCTTACCTTAAAAAGCTGCTTTTATGCTACTTTTTTTTTAGGTCAGCATTGCAGTGACTGATGTTGAAGAAATATACTGCTAGTAACACTTGCATATCAATATAATTATATTGAATTATAAGACACTTAATTGAGAGATCCACTAATACTAATGAGAAACATTGCATTTGTGTTGAAATTAAAAGTTTAAAGGTATTTTTCTCATGTATTTTTAAGATTTTTTTCATGTATCTCCCCTGTCTCAATTCCTGTAGATTCTATTTTGTTTTAAAAGCCTATTAGATCTTTTAGGGGCTACTTGAGGCAGAAATGGGGTATCTGCTGAAATAAAGGAATACCATTTGGTAGATGAAAATATACTTCAGTGCAGGGTTGTTTTTTTTTCTAAGGCCTATGAGACACTGATATTCTAACCTATCTAAATTCTGCTATTATACCATCAGTAAGCTGTTTGAGATTTGTACACATTGTACTATAAAACATACATGTCAAGATAGGTGAATGAGGTCAATACAAATGTATACTGCTCAATTAACAAAGCTCTAAAGAGAGATAGTTGTAGGGTATTAAAAAAGGAATAAAAGTATGTTTGTAATTAGTAATTTCTTAGGCCTGAGCCTTATCTTGGAGGCTGGGGCATAAGCTATTAAGCAATTTGTAATAGTTTTAGTGTCTTTTTACATACAGATGCAGGAACTGATATGTGTGATAGAGGATAATATACAAAATCTGAGATTTTATTCTAGATCCTTTTAATTAGTATAATGTCTTTATGAAAAGAGCCTGAAGTCTGTAAACCAGTAGTAGTAGTCAAAATGTGAATGAAAAAATCAGTCTGTAAAAATCCTCTCACAGTAAATATCCCACAGTTTAACCTGTAAATCAGCAGATCACTTTGTCAAAAAATAACCAGACTAAACCAAAGTTAAAACCAAAAAAAGGTATTTACATATGTAAAAATCTTAACATCTAAGATGTTTCTTGCTGGACATGTCATTCCAAATTCTGTGCATTTCTTCTGGTGTTATCTGGTGCACTGTGATCACTCTGCGGTACCTGCACAAGCTGTAGGCCATTTTCCAGTGATTGAAGCCACTGTTTTGAAAGGGGTGAATGCCCAGCTTCCGAAGACAGAGTCCCACGTACACATCTTCAAGATGAAGAAGTCTGGTATGAAGGGAGGTTTTGTAAATCAGTTCTGCTACATCAGCTGAAAAAATGTAGCCGGTGCCTGAACAGAAGGGGGGATAATTGCTGTCGGGGTACAAATCTCTTGGCATGTACCACTTACTGCGAACATCTCTTATTGGTCCTCCATTTATCACGTAACCAGTGAAGTACCTTCTCCTCGGCTTGGTGTTAGGTTTGAGCAGCTTATAAATAAGATTGTCCATATTTACAAAAATATCACTGTCTGTCTTCATAACGTACTTTGCTTTTGAACAAAACGTTGCTACCCACCTCATCCCCATCAACGTTTTCAGAGTAAGGTTATGATAAGAGTCAATAAAATCCTCCACAATAATGTCATGAAAAATTTGGCTTTCTTGCTCTACCATTTGATTTAATACAGGATCTGTGTTTTTTCCAAGAAGAAATAATGTTGCGATTTTAATTCCTTTAAAATTATTTTCATCTCCCCACGTTTCCCGAATGGCTTGCCTTGCATCAAACTCTTTGTGAGTTGTGCTGATAAGGATGACCAAGAAAGGGACGCTTTTCTCACATTTGTTGGGTTCATTGATAAGAAAGTCAAAGGAATGTGGATTTATAGGTCGAGTTCTTATGTTGCTGAAAGAAACGTTTTTTCTGGCTATGGATACGCTACTGAGCTGTCTGTGGCCAGTGTAGGAAGAAGTAGGACGAGTTATACTTAAGTACCAAAGAGCACTTGCCCAACAAACTACTGTCAAAACGTATAAGCATGACACCTTTGAAGCCATTGTTCCTCTAGTTCTTCTATTCCATGCGTTGAATAAATAGCCTTTGTACCATGAGCGCACCTATGTCCCAGAGAGGCAACATGTTATTAATGAAACTTGAAAGTTCGATATAGAAAAGTAACTCTGTAATCATTCATGGATCTCAAATAGGGGCTATTAACCCTGTTGATACTCAGCTTTTCTTCTTTTACTAGCAGTGGCTTCCATTTCTTGGAATTTTCTGTTATTTCTGAAAAATATGAAGAAGATTTTTATTGCCAGATCATAATAGCCTAGGGCAAGAGAAATGAGCTTAAATATGACTGCCTATTAATAATCTAAGTGTCTTAATGCATTTCTCAGATAACCTTTTTTTTCTGATGAAATATAATGCATGATAGTGTATTAAAATAGAGCAATAAAAGTGAAGTAATGTTTTTGGTTGATAATTTCTTATAGGAAATAAGAAATAGTAGGTTGGCTAATTAGGTAATTTTAAAAGTATATGAAAATACCTCTTTCCTAGCATTTTCTTGCTTTCAAGCATTTTTTTCTGGGCAATGTTTAAAAAGATGCTATGGAACATTTTAAAGTTATTTGGAGAATGAGAAACAGTGTACTTAGTATTAACAGCAGTGATGGCAACTATGCACATGAATACCTAAAAATCTCATTTGGTCTAAATGTTGTTAATGACTGTCCTGCTAACAAGGGCATGCTTTGGTGGAAATCAGACATGATGGGACTGATTGGAAAAGATACAGGAGAGAGAGATACAGATGCTGTCTTACCCATGTAAAGATCAGCGCCCGAGTAGGCTCCATAAAAGTCTAGAAAGAAATGAACACAGTTCTGTTATTCTTGTTGGGTTCCTTCTCTCTTCCCCCAAACTAGTCTTTACTTTTCATGAACAAACATCATTTGTATACCATGTAAGATAAACCAGAATGGCAGCCTATTAAAAGTGTCACTTCACTGGCCAGTGTGCACAGCACTTGCCTACCTGGCCAGGGTTCCTATGTGGGCAGCCCTTCCTCGCTGCTGTGCCAATCCTGCCTCCAGCACCTGGGGAGCTTTGAGGCTTCCCTGGATCCAGAAAATGTGCCAACCCTGAAGCTTCCTTTGTCTTGGCATGTTTCCTGTGAACCAGTTCTGTTTTTCATAGTTCCATGGAAATGAGACAAGCTGCAGTTAAGCCTGCCAGATCAGTGCTGGCTCCTCCAAGGCACGCCAGTATCTAGAGAGTGCCTGTAGGTTCCTGAGCTTTACCATTGCATTGCTTCAGAGCTAAAGGCTAGTGGAAGCATGCAAGACAAGCTTTACATGAGCATCTTTGAAATATTTAGTATTTACTTTGGGTAGAACAAAACATATATGGATTCAGATAAAAAGAGAGAAGCCTTGCCTTAGAACCATCCTTTCTGTTTCCACACCACTTTGACACATTGCTTGTATTACATCAAAATGCTTTTTATGGTGCTTGTTCCTCTCCCACATTGGAGAAAGAAAAAAGCAACCATATGTATCCAAAAGCAGATGAGAGTGTGGCCCTGGAGGTGGCCTTGTGGCAAGGTGTCCTGCTGGCCGATTAGTTGCTTAGGGTTTGTGCAGGCAAAGACCCCATGGAGGCAGGATTATCAGAGTTAAAGAACTGTTATTCTGTGTCACTACTGCATGCTGAGGTGAAAAAATAGCAAGAGAAATAATATGACCATTTGTTAAATATGTACAGGTTATATCTCTTTATGGATTCTTATAGTTTGTGTTGTCCTGCTCATTTTCGTTACTTGCACTTTTAATGACCAGACCTCTTACCTTCCATGAAATAGGATAACATGAATTTCTGGCCTGTTTCAGAACTTCATTGCTTTCAGATGGTTTTTCCCTATAACCAGGTCAATTTAATAAGGTAGAAATTCACTGTGATCTCCTTTGCTACTTTTCAGTGAACTTGGGGTTTGTGATCTTTTTCCCACACAGCAGTAGCAGTAGATGCCTGGGAGCAGTATGTTTACATAAGGCCCTTAATTGTCCCATAGGTCTGCAGAACACCATGATCGTGGCACACACATATACATCCTTGTAAATAAATACACAAATACTGTAAGGCCTGGAGAGGGAATCTATCCTGCAGTAACACCTCACTGGGACGCAGTTCAGAGAAAGTCAAAATGCATCCCTGATCTAGGAGATACATTATCTTCCTGACTTGAAATCCCAGAGGGGAAAGCACCAAGTATGAAATGCCATAATGTAATGAAAGCATAAGAGTGTGAGGTCTAGAAGACTGTTAAGTACAGTAGTCAGGGATTGGAGATGTAGAGTTAGAGCTGTGGAGGTCAGTATATTTAATGGACACCAGCATTTAAGGTCTCACAAATACTTCTAATATTCTGCATATGATGAACTGTAGGAAACTATATATTACATTCTCTAAATTAGGTTATATTCTACATTTTTAAATTTAGGCGCATTAGTTGCCATGAATACCGTGCAGATTTCTGAGAAAATGGAGAATCGTAACTAGTGCAGCTTACAAGCTGCAAAATTACATAAAATAGATTTTTAGTTCAGCAGCATCATGCCTGTGATGTCCAATTTTGTGTGCTCTGGAAGGATTAGAAGCAACAAAAGCCTTACGCTATTTTGGAGAAAGATTCGAAGATGATATAGAAGATTTTTTGTTCAGTTATGAAAACTACAGATAAATGTCCAGGATGATTATTTCTTATATTGGTCCTTGGATTGCTGTCTCTTGCAAAGGTTTATCTATTTTGGTTGTGTGTTTGGTTTGGATTGTTTCGATTGTTAGGTTTTCCTTTTTTTTTTTTTTTTATTAAGAAAAATAAGAGGCTTTTATGTTGTTCTTACAGCTTGGAGTGGTTTGCACCATTTCTTTGGTAATTTTTGAGCTAAGAGCAGGTGAAGTGACTGTAATTTTCCTGACAAGTGACATTTTTGATTTTATTGTTTGGGGTTGGTTTGTTTGTTGTGTTTTTTGGTTTTGCGTTTGGTTTGTTTTTGTGTTGGTTTTTTTTTTTGGGGGGGGAGGGGGGAGGTTGGAGGTAGTGAAGGGAAAAAACAAGCAAAACAAGAGCTCCCTGCTTTTCTGTGATGGGTCACTCTACTGTTCCTATTCTGCTGTGAGGTGAGGATGTGAAGATTACACTTAATGTTCTTGCTTTAACTGAGCTTTTTGCTATGGGGAACACATTTAGAAGAGAATAGCAAAAAAAAGCCAAACCCAAAACAAAAAGCAACCAACCAGGCAAAAAAAACCAAACCCAACAAAACACAACACCACCAAACAAAAAAACCCCTTGCAAATACAAAAGAAAATTTGAGGAGTCTTGATTGGTTATTTTAGATGATATTATTATTCATTATGATATTGTGTTTCTAGTCCTGATATGGGATTTGCCATATTGTTGGTCTAAGGATGTGTTGTGTGTGTGTTTTTGTTGTTGTTTGTGGGGTTTGTGTGTGTTTTGTTCTACCATGATGCTCATTAGAGATTTGGAACAAGATGATCTTTAAGATCCCATTCAACCCAAACCATTCAACAATTCTTGAATGTGGTATTTAAATGTGAAAATCCTGTAGCAGCAGGATTCTTATAGGTTGTTACTGAGAGAGAATAAAGTTTTTTTCAGTTTAAGGGTGTGTCATGTTTGGGGACATTGACACAGGTAAAGAGAAGCATCACCTGCTTTCCTTTGTTCAATGGGGTGAAAGAAAATTTTGTAGTAAGGCAGTAGCAACATTAAGCTATTGAATCCTAGTTTTAAAAAATGTTCTAATTCACTCTGTCCTTTTTCCCTACCTGCCTGTCATACTGTAAGTATGTAGCTCAAGTTTTGCTAGGGTAGATGATTAAAAAAACCCAAATGTTTAGCATCATGTTTCCATATTGTGACTCAAAGTTGTAACTTAATTGCGCTCTTCATGCTCATGCTGTGCAAGGCAGCGAAACCACCCAGCTGGAGCATGGAAAGCAGTTCTGTGAAACTGCAGAAAATAATTGACCTGATGGAGACTGTGTTTGCAGGAAACCTTTTACGAGCTGACTGCACATCAAGAATAATCCTCCAGATAATGAGCACATCTGAGAATCTTGCTAACTGCTCATGGACAATTTTCAGGCAGATGTCAAATGAGTTGAGCAAATGTTACTTGCTAACTGCCATGTTTTGCCAGTATTTCGGAATGCTGCTGTCTGTGCTGAATGGTTGTTGATCTTCTTCTTTCAAGAAGGCCCATCCTATATAAATGCAGTTGCATTATATAATTAGATCACAGTGGACACACATGATAGAAACCACAGCTCTTGAAGATTGATGTGTTGCCATAATTGTAATCCATACAGTGTTGTTGTCTACTCCTGAGGAACAACTGGGTGCTGAGTGGAGGCAGTCAAGATGCTGAGCCCTGCAGAAGGCCCTGGGTGAGAAGCTGCAGAAGGCCCCAGCTGCTCATCCTGACACCCATGAGCCCGTGAGGCACAGCACAATTGAGTCAAACAGTGTGCATCTCTGCCAAAACGTACTTATTCCTTTTCCCCAGAAAAAGAGAGAATGCAGCTGTTAAATTATTTAGTAAATATAGCAAGCTCTTCTCATTTTCCCTGAAGAGATATTTTTTGTAACAGTTTTTTATGATCATGGCTTTCATCTGTATATAGACCAAGACACTGAAATGTCTTCACTGTTTATGAAGTCCTTAAATTACCTAAGGAAAAGTCTGTGATTAGTACCGAATCTTGTTGAGAAGATAATTATCCTGAATATTAAGAACACATCTACAAAGAAATCTTGGCTGTGTGTTTTCATAGTAATTTCTTGATGAAATTCTGGACAGATGGCATAGGTGATTTAATGAGAGATTGCAAACTCCTCTTTGGCAACTTCATTTGAAGGTTTCTTAAATATTCCAAATGCTTTTGCTGTGCCTGAGTGTAATGGACCTGAAATCAAACCAGTGCTGCAAAGGAAGACCATCCTCTCTAGAGTATGTGTGGGAAGGGACTGTAATAGTTGTAGGAGCCACAGCCTTGGGTCAAGGGGAAAAAAGTACATTCATTTTGGGTATGTGTTTTTTAGGAAACTCAGTTCTACTCTGGGGGGTGGTGGGCTCCCAGCTGTCGTATATTAAGAGGCTGGCTTCCCTTATCTTTCTTCAAAGGACAGATATTTTCTGAAAACCAGGGTATGTTTTTAAGGTATGTTGGTTGTACACAGAGAAACATTAGTTGTTCACAGAAATACTGGTGATGGACTTTACCTTGGACAGTAACTGAATGTGAAAGCAAGTATTCACACAAGGGATTCTTTCATGCTAGCAGTTCTCTTTTCATGAATGCTGCTTTGCAGGTGGTTTATGCTGTATTTCATCACTGAATTGAAGAACTTATCTTTGAAATAGATTTGGAATGTATAAGTTATTTTTCAATATTTAGTACCTGCTTAACGTCAATGAAAGGTAAAAAATAACTATGCATTAGGGAATTCTATGCAGATTCTGAGTCTTATATAAGTTGAAAGGAAAGTTGAAGGAAAATGCAAGTTTTAAAACTTCCAGTAATTGTGGCCATGCTACTGAATCTTCCCTAACCTTTAAAGATCTACTGCAGTCTTTTAAGAATTAAGTTAACTCTACATGAAGGCTAATCTGTATATGAGTGACTTATCTATATTTTCCACTTCATTTTTAAAAATTAATGTATCTCTATAAAAAATAGAATACTGTTCTTTTTCAGGAAGTCCTAAAACAGCCTATATAAATCAAACTGTTTTCATTGTTTTTTTCTTATGCTTAAGAATGAATTATGCACTTTTTTTTTAATTCCCAACAAACTAATTTACTAGTGAACATAAAAACGGTTACCACAATCAGTAAGCTGTCAAGTACAGCTTACTGTCAATGTGGAAGATGAAATAGTTAAAGAAATAGCTCAAAACAAATGTCAGATTTACCATAGCTGAGGGGAGTGGGAGAAGTTACTGATGAGGGAACATGAGCTTGGCATGAAAAAATAATTCTTGGCTAGCAATGTATGGAGGTAGGATCTCAGTGTTGGTCTGAGCAGCTTTTCTTTCTGGCTTGCTTTGTACATCAGAAGCTTTGCAGCTATAAATTCCTATCCAAGTTTTACAGCTCAGGAAGTATTTTTCTATGCAGAAAATACTTCCCTGATTTTTCTGAGCAGAAACTTGAGAGGAGGTCCTGATCAGTAGTTTTCATACACACAGCTCAATGGTCTTCATACACAGAGCAAGCCTCAGGGTGCTGAGCAATAGCCATTGGCCTCAGTATGACTAGCTGAGGTAGGCAGTAGCTGCCTTCTCTTGTGGTAACTCTGAATGTGGTCTGCACTGTATGTGGCTATGTGAGGCTTCTGTAGCTGCAGTTTCTTCCTGGTAAATCTGACTGAATAATACTGGCATTGGAGAACCACCTGTGCCAGTAATGAAGGACAAAGAAGTGATAGATCAAGACTCAAGGTTGTCCAAACTGGGAACTGTGCCTGTCTGGGTTTGGGTATTTAATAAAAACAAAACATTCACAGTTGGTTTGCTAACTATATTAAAAAATAAAGTGTGATTTAATAAAATCTGCTATTCATAGGAAGTTAATTTGGGTTTGTTTTTTTTTCCTCTATTTGGCATGTCTCAACATGTCTCTACCTTTTCATAGCCCTCCTACTGCTTTGGTCATTTTTCAAAAACACGTCTCTTGGTAATGGTCATTGTGTTCTTGTGATGACCTAGTCTTCTCCAATGTCTCCCATAGTGGTATCACACAGCTGACTCCATGTGGAAGGGGATAAGAGAACAGAGCAGACCCTGAGGATTGATGGGTTTCTGAAGTTTTAGCAAACTGGCTATTCTTGGTCAGGTATTGTTATAGATGGTTAATAGCTAGATTTTATTGAACTCAAGATAATATCAGAACTTGAGACATTCCAATTGGCAGTTCTGTCTTGCTATATTGCTGATTGCAGAAATTTACCTGGAGCCAGTGTAAGCTATAGTTAGGGGGAGTTGTGCTGCTGAATTTAATAGCAGACATTTGAAGCATATATCCTTTGCATTAACTGAAGGGGAGAGGAAAGAAATGAACATAAAACAAAAGAGCAGAATAATTTTAAGCAGAAGGTTGGGGTTGGTTTTTTTTTTTGTAAAGTTGCCAAGGAGATGAAAAGTGTCAGATCTTGTGTGACATGCATTTTTTTTTCCCATGAATGTTTTTCAGAAACAATTTTAAAAAACGTTTAACAAATGTTTATGTTGTAATAGGTCATTTTTGGTTACATCAGTTGTGTCCTGTTACAGTAGTAATGTATAAAATTGCATCTTAAATTGGTTATAAACTGATGTAAATAATATATTTCACGTTGGGTTACCATAGCCACAGCCATTATTTTCCTTAGCTATTGTACTCTGTTGTGAAATCTCACAGCAAGGTTCCTTAGATCATGTCACCATCAAACTGGTTACGATAATTTGCATTAGGGGAAAAAAAAAAAGCTTTGAGTTCTTAAACATAAAAATTCAAGAGGAAAACCTTTAGAACTGCTTTAACAAAATCTTTATTACTCGTGAAACAATTTTACATAATTTATTACCAGAGTCAGTAGGTTAAATTACCTTCAAGTAATAGTGTTTGAAATCAAATATAATGCTCTTCTTGCCTTAACCTTCTTAAATTTCACTATTTAATTTCCTTTCCTTTGTATTCACAACAATGCCTGTGAAATAGTGGCCTGGCTTATGACACCAAGAAGAGATGACAGTGTCTGTGATTTTATAGATGCCTACCCTAGTGGCAAGCCATTCCTAATTAGTCTGTCACAAAAAGGAGGAGTAACTATCATATGAACTCCTGAAATCACACTTACAGTCTCCATGGTGTTAACTCATTGAACTGGATAATGAAGCCACTTGCCATAATTCACATGCCATGCATTGAAGGAAATGTACAAACAAAACTTCTGGATTTACTGGGAAAAGTTCTAAAATAATTTTGAACCTGCCCATTAAGGTATCAGTCAGGGGAGTTTCATTTTTAACTTTATCAAAACTGTGGTCACTACAGGCTGGAAACATTGATTATTGTGATGTATACATACACTTTTATACCCTCAGAGCACAGGACTCATTGATGAACAGCTACTGGAGGAAGGGGTTGGATGCAGTGATCTTCAAAATCTTTTCCAACTGTGGCAATTCTATGATTCTTAGGTATTCACAGGAGTATCTTTATGTATCTTATGATAGCTATATTTGTTGGTATTGCTATATATCTTTAACCTGTGGATGATGGAGATTTTTTAAAAGGATGGAAAATTGATAGAATTTGCATTACTTTCTCATTTCTTCCATGGCAATGTGGCTAGAAAATTTTGTAAACAGTGCGTATGTGATCATACATTTTAACCCTGCTCTGGCAGGGAGGTTGGACTCTATGATCTCCACAGGTCCTATCCAGTCCCTATGATTCTATGGTTCTTGTCCTGGTTTGAGTGAGAACTGAACTAATTCTGTTCAGCCATTTTACTTCTCAGCTCAATTTTTAACTAACTGCACTGTCTGAAGGCAGCAGCCTGTTTACCCAGACAGTGTCTGCTTCTGGCAGTAGTAACATCCCATGGTTAAAGTTACTACCAAGGACTGATGTTCAGACCAAGGGCACTGCTGGATCTTGTGTATCACACTGTGGGGAGCAGAAAGTGAAAGGCCATACCTGCAGGGAGGGGTGGACAGGACAGGTGACCCCAAACTGACCAATGAGGGATTCCAGCCCATACGCATCATATTCAGTATAGAAAGCTCTGTGATCTGGAGGGGCTCTCGCCATTGTTTGCATTTATTTATGTTTTTTTCTTCTCCTGGGGGGCTCTCCCCCTCAGAGCACCAAGGGGGATTCTGTCCATTCTGCCTTTGATCCCAATCTGTGTGTTCCTGATTCCAGTACCAGAATTCAGCTCCTGAACACAGCTCCCATCTGCTCTGGGGTCTAGTCTGGGACTAGGTGACGTAATGATGGTGATGTAATTACTATCAGGGGTGGGATTCGGTATTGGTTCCTCTGGGGAGGGAGGGAGTTTAAAAGAGAGCATCTGTTGTCAGTCTGGGGGCCACCCTAAACCATGACAGTTATTTATTTATTTTTAAGAAAAAAAAATTAGATATTATCAGATTTCCAAGGAAATTGTTGGAGTGACACTGTGGCTACATGGGCATTTTTTTTTCTTTTCCCTGGAAATATTCTCCATGTTGAGGTCCTAGAACCTTGCTCTGTCCATCCAGGAACTGCTTGCATTTCAGTCTTTCATGTTTGCATTACAGTAATTAATGTGAAGCTATGTTGTGAAGCATTTGTCACCGTGAGCTATTTATAAGTCAAGCTTCAAGTTTCTAATTCCCTTTGTGAAGTAGCTGTGATACATTTAGCGCAAGCTGTTGCTTTCAAAATTGCACCTGTCTCTCAGAGAACTGTAACAGAAAAAAATTCCACTGAACAAATGACTTTTGTCTTCAATGTGGAAAATATGACTCGTGCTTCAGACAGATGACTTATTCTCACATATATGAAAAACATTTCTGGGTACAGTTTTCTGATAGCATTGCCTTAAATCTGGCAAAGACAAATATCTGCAGCTCTAACAGAGCCAGGTGCTGGCTGCCCAACACTGGCAGTGCTCCAGCCCTCCAAGTGGTCAGTGTTCATGAGGTTGACTCCCAGCACCTCTCCAGCTGCAGCACTGAGCACCTGCAGTGCTGGCTGAGCTTTTTAAACAAGTTACTTTGCAGAGAAGGACAGCCCTCTTAGAAAAGCGGGACTTGCATAGTCCTTTCACCGAAAGGAGCTAGAATTATGTCTTATTGGCTTGGTCATTTGCCTGAAATTGATGGAGTGGTACTTTCCTGCTAAGGAGCTGGTATAACAACCATCATCTCACTGGCCCACTGACAGCATTGCAGCTTAGTCCACGTGGGTGCCAGCGTTTCTGGCTGTTAGCTATATGTAATTATCTTTACAATGAATACTGGAAACATGTTTCTTTTTTACTTTGTCATAACTAAATGGTAGATGGTGTTTTGCTCGAACTTAAAGGAAAATGTACTTTTACTGGGGATTGAACAAGAAAATTTCAGCTGCAGAAGAGGGCAATTTTTAAAAGCTATTAACATTTCAGGGTAAGGTAGTGTCAATGCTCTTTCAACTAGCACATATGAAGCATTTCACAGATGTGACCTCAGACAATTTGTCAGCATTTAGTTTTCTGAAGCTTGCAGTTGAAAGGACTGTTGCACAACATTACACTTAGACATTCATAGAACATATAATTAACACGAGGCCATCTCTCTTGTGGCAAGAATTTAAAGGGCTCACAGTAACTGGAGTTTTTTGGATGAATCAGATGGAGTGAATGCTGTAGTAAATTAGTAAATATAAATCTCTGTGAATCCACAGGAGTGAATTTGTCCTCATTCTTCTATGGCCTTCCAGAAGTGCAGCAAATTACATTCTCAACTGAGACAGAAATTTGAAAAATGCTGTTAGGGATAATAAATAGGCTCCTGCCTCTTTAGCTAAACTGTAAACCCATTTTGGGTTATCGGCTACGACTACTTATCCTGCTCTTTCCCAAAAGAATGTTTCTTTTATTTTTCCACTTAATTCCCTTTACAAAAATTGTGAACATTGTCTGTTAGTCTCAGTGAAAGAAACCTGTGTGTCTCTGGAGAAAGCAGCCAGTTAACAGCTTTTCCATTTGTGCTCAGATCAGAATTGAACCCTATGAGAGTTGTAGGCAGAAATGGAGGAAGTTTTCTCACAAACTGTTATTGATGAGCAGTTCGTGATAATTTCTCAGTTAATAACTTATCTCCCAGCTGGTCAGAATATGGCTGATAATCTCGGTATCTAATAAAGCTACAGGAAAAACTAAATTCTGGTAAAGAGTAAATCTGAATTCCTGTTTCAACTCACTTTTATCACTTATGCCATTAGAGATGTCCTTCATGTGTACTTTTGCACTTTTCGCAAGGGAGCATTAATCTCAGATCCTGAAAAACTGTGTAAGTTGTCAGGAATACTAACTGATTTCTTACATATTTTGTCCGTGAGCCTTCCTAATTAGGGATACTTGCAGGGACTGGTAACTAGGCAAATAGCTAAGCAAACTTCTTAATGTGCATGCATGGGTTTGTCTGTCTTTCCCCAAAGATAACAAGGCCCATTTCTGTGGGCTCATTAGCTGCCAGCACATTTTGCTTTGTCTCTTTCCTGTTGTGATGAGGGAAGTGTAACTATTGCAATTGCTACTTCTCAGAATAATTGGAAACTCTCCAGTTGGCTTCTCCACCTGTAATTGCATTGTCCCTAGTGGGCTGATGTAGGTGTAAATGTAGACTCATTGTCTGTATTAAAGGATTTCTCAAAACACAGGCAGAGGAGTGCTATGTATAGTGTTAAGCATATTCCTAGTTGAAAGCAGTCTTCCTCTTCCCAGCTTGACTTTTACTGAGGTTCTTTCATGGTGTGGATAAAGCATGTGATTACACTGCTTACACCAAGGATTAGGCAGCAAAGTGTAAGCAACATTAAGTGTTTTCTGTTGCTCTGCTTTGGTCTGTTGCACTGTTGGTATCACTGATGCTGAGGATGGCTGGCTCCCTTGATTCTGATGCAGCTCAACAGACAAAATTCTCTTGTTATCACCCACTTCTCTTTGGGATGTGTTGGCTTCTGCTTGGATATGAATATAATGCACTACTGATAGAAATCAACTTTGTGAAGCAATAAACAGTAAATATGTTCTGTCACTCTGCCCAAGGGAAATCATATCATACCTTAGTTATCTGTGTATTCAAGGCCAAGCCTTAAGGAGAAAGAGGGTACGTGAATAGACAATGTAAAAATATAGATTGCTTCTCTTAGCTCTCCATCTGTGGACCTTCAAGAGCTTTATAAACACAAAATCACTGAGCAGCTGTATACCCCAAGGAGGCAGGTAATGTGGTAATAAAATCTGCCAGACAAATTAAGGGTCCAAATCTTGATACGTAACTCAGGGTTGTAAGAACTGAATAGAGTGGTTTCACAGAGAGACATTCTTCCAGGAGATTCTTTTTCTTACAGAAGCAGTGCAAGATCAAATCCTCCCTTTGATAGTTTTCCAAACTTTGGGGGTGCTTAGTCTTTCAGTAGAATCAGAAGAGCTTGCTGTATAAATAATATGAACTCAGACCTTCTCTGGAGGAAGGCATTTGCCTCACAGTATGGCTGGAAACAACAGGGATCCTCCTGAGCATGTTTAAACTCTGTACAGATCTCCCTCAACTTCCTAAACCCTTCCCTTGTTTTCAGAGGTCTCTTTCCAACATTATTTTAATCTTGAACAAAAGAGATTTTAAAGCAGTCTGTGATCTGTGGTTCTATTTATTTCCCAGCTATTCTGATATCAAAGGCAGAATAAGCAAAAGTGATAGGAAATGTGGTAAAGCAGCTGTCAGGCCAACTGTTGTGGGATCACCCAGGCCATGGGAGGAGCACTGCTTTGCTGTGTCATAAATCCTTGACATAGGAGTCCGTTAGAGCCCATCTCTGCTGCTTCCTACCTAGTGAGGAAGAAGGTGTTTTCTGACTCACTCTCCTCATATGGAAAAAGTCGGGAAATATAAGGCTAGATGCAAACATCAGTAATGCTTTGTTCTGCTGCTTGGGAGAAAACAATTGATTTCCTAGCACTCTCACTCAAAGCAGGGTAGGAGCTGCTGGAGAAGCAGGGAGGGTCTGGCTAAACTCTGCTGGGCACACAGAGGACGACAGCCAATCCTGCCTGGGGTATGTGGAATGAAGCCTCCCCACACGGTGTGGTTCAAGGTGAGGGGAAAACAAACAATCTAAATGCACAGCATTTCAATCTATTCTCTGAAAGCCTTTCTTGCTACTGATTCAATGAAGAGAAACACCCCAAATCAAAGGGATGTAAATAATTTATTGATCCTTTTTTTTGGCTGTGTAGTAACAACATAAGAGCTGCCCCAGTACTTTTGAAGAGAACTCAATGTTTTATTCTTTCTTACTCAAAGAAAAGTTCTCTCTTTCTCTGTCTTTTTCTTTGAACAAATACAATTGCCAGTCTGTATAGCTAAGAGTGCACATACTTTGCAAAGATGCTGCCATTTAGGTTCCTTTCTAAGCTGTAGTCTTAGACATATATTTCAGGGAAAAGGAAGCCAAGTGGATGAGTTTATTTTCCCTTTGTGCGAACAACAATGGGAATAATTCCAGAGTCAGGCAGTTAGGCTGCTTGAAATGCCAACTACAAATCACCTTTTCAGTGAGGCATTAATTCATTCTGTGAAAAATATGCACAAACTGGGTAAAAGAGTTCCATTTCAATTCCTCCCCGTCCACTGGCTGAATCAATTAAACTCCAAATAGCAAGTTTTTGAGAACATTTCTTTTGGTTTTGTTGGTTTTTTTTTTTTAACTTCTCCTAACCCTTATTCCTAACCATCTTCCCTCCCTCTCAACCCTTTGCTTACACATGTCTCCTGCAGAAGATGGGGGAGTTATGGAGGGTGCTGGTGGGCATATGGCAGGGTCATGGCTGCCTGTCCTCTGGTCAGTCCAGGCTGCCACAAGGCAGTTCCTCGCCTCCAGCCAGGACACAGCCCTCACAGCTGTCAGGAACCCCTTAATGGCTGATGAAGTGATTAAAGTCCCTGCCTATAAGAAGAGGAGAAAGGGATTCACTTTGACTCTCCTTGGCTGTTTGGGTTTAGAGATGGGCTTTAGGAGCTGAGAAGTACTGCAGCAAAATAAGATGGAAAACATCTGCACCTGGGTAATTAGAGCCAGTGTGTGTGTGTGTGTGTGTGTGTGTGTGTGTGTGTGTATATGTGTAAGCTGGAACTGAAAAAAACGTATCCATGCATTTTTAAATAATTTATAAATTAATTTTAGTCAGATCAGTTCCCCAGTCAGATTTGCCTTAAAGTCACACAGAACCCTGGATATCAGCACAGCTGAGTGGCATCATCAGCCTGAATCGGGAGGATGGGGCAAGACAAGACAGACCTGTTTTTATGGCCATGCTTCTGCCTTAAATGGTCATCAGAGACATGAGGGCTCCCCTTGTTCATCCAGGGAATGTAGCAGTAGTCCCAAGCTGTCTTCATACAAAAGGAAGACAAAGTAATTAAAAAGCCTTTGCTTGCTTATTAAATGTTTAGTTTTAAATTTCACTGATAACTGGAATGTTTTGGAAATTTACTCAAGGACTTCTGAGCATTAAAAAAAACTTTTTTTTTTCTTTTGTTTACACATTGCCTAATGTTTGTTTGTATCCTGACCTCACTTTGGATATAAACTGGAAACTTAACTGGATTTTAATAGGAAACTTGTTCATGCATATAGCAGCTTTAAAGGGCATGAATAGTATAGCTTGAGAATGTGCTGCTATCTGAAAGACTGATGTGATTTTTCTGATTTTTATGTAAAATGAAAACATAGTAAGGGGCTGTCACAAGCCTCTGAATCAGCCAGATTCTTTTTAGAAGCTGAAGACAGCTCTTGGCTCAGGTAAGCTATTCTCCCACATGTGCCTTTGCCAAAAGAGTGTATATGTCATTTTTTTTTATTTTTTTTTTTGCGGATGTTTTTTTCTCCAGATGGTATAATTAGGGATAAACGGCCCTTTGCTTGCCAAGGGTTCTATAATATTGTGGCAAAATGCAATCCCAAACTGTAGATTTGAAAGTAACATAGCAGTTACTCATCAGATTCCTACACTTTTTGTGTGTAAGGTCAAAACTCTTGTCATCAGGCCAAACCTATTAACAAGTTTCACCCAAATGTTTTGAGAGTGATGAAATCTGGTATGTTTTCACTCCAAATGTGTCCACTATTAGGATGGGAAGAGCCAATATGCAGTTGATCCTTTTTTTCTTCTGTACATCAAACCTAAGCCACTAAATACCTTGGGTCAGCTAAAAATGCCTTGGGTCTGCCTGTGATTTTTCTCTGTAGTACATCTGAAATAAAAGCAAGTTATTTGGTGTTACAAATGATTACTTGCATGTTGTTAACTTCCAAACGTTACTTCCATGGTTGTGATTTAGTCATTAGCTTTTTAAACACACTTTGAGTTTGGTATTTTCCCAGGAAACTTAAAAAAATTACTTCTTGCACCTAAATGAAGCTATAACAATAAATTGATATAAAATAAGATACAGTTTTTCAACTGAAGGATGTGTAGTTTTTCACTGGATTGGTATCTGAGTCTTCCTCCTGTTGTTACTCATGCTAAAAATAAACCTAAAATAAATTACACCTTCACTAGGTAACAAAAGAGCAGAATGATCCTCTCTGGCTCTTGGGTGTTTGGGAATAAATACATCTAGGAAAAGTTACCCCCGAGAGTGGCAATGTACACACAACTGAGTCACCATAATCTAGAAAGCTTCCAATATAGAGAGGTTTTGAGAGAAAAACAGTTTGGGGAAGTCAGTAATCTCTGTCATCTTTCAGCTTTAACTTTAGTTGTCATAAATGCTATTTGTTATAGGAACTATGTTATTTCAATCTCTCAGCAATCTAAGGTAGCCAAAGTGGTAGTGACTTAAAATTAGTGCACTGACATTTATGATAATAAAAGCAATTCTGATATGGTGATACACTGCCTTTTTATAACCTACTAATGAAAGCCTGAAGGATCTGGGACTGTTTAGCCTTGAGAAGGCTGAGGGGAGACCTTATTGCTCTCTACAGCTACCTGAAGGGAAGATGTAGAGAGGTGGGAGTTGCTCTGTTTTCCCTAGTGATAAGTGATAGAACAACAAGAGGAAATGGCCTAAAGTTGAACCAGGGGAGGGAGGTTCAGGCTGGATATTAGGAAGACTTTCTTTACTGAAAGGGTTGTCAGGCATTGGAATGGCCTGTCCAGAGAGGTGGTGGACTTGCCATCCCTGGAAGTGTTTAAGAGTCAGGTAGATGTGCTTAGGGACGTGGTTTAGTGTTTTTTTTTGATAGATCTAGGAATAAGGTTGGACTTGATGATATTGAAGGTCTCTTCCAGATGAAACTATTCTATTCCACTACAGTTAGTCTCTGGCATGTACCAGGAGATAGAAGGATATTCAGTATTATATAGTATATTTTAAAAACTTCAGAATGACAGCTTGTATCAAAAACACTTGTAAGAAGATTGCTTTGCCATGAGCTATAAAACATAGCAAAAATCCTCAAAGAAAAAAAAAGCAAGAGCTGTTTTTAAGAGTTATCTCACAAGATAAGTAAGAGTAGGCTTGCTAATTTAGGCTTTCTGGAAGGAGTATATATGAGATTTTCAGCATCTTAGTGATATGACAACAGACAAAATCTACAAACATTTTTTAGGTGCCTTACATGTTGTATTTGGAACACCAAAAAAGATTTTCTGCTTCAAGAAATACCAGATTATTATCCTGGTGGGGAAAAAAATCCTGTAAATTATAGCTATATGTGGCACACTTGGAATAAAAGCCATCAGACAGTATCATACATAAAAAATGTTTTCTTGGTTGCCTTAGTCAAGAAACTAAAAGTTTAGATGCATCATCTTTTAATTTGAGGAATAACGAAACCAGCAGTGACAAGAACAAAACTGCAAGTTTCTAAAAGTAGATATATTGAATTTAGAGTTAGGTCATTTCTCAGCCAGCCCTGCAGATAAAATGAAATGGAGGACAAAAAAAGTTTGCTTTGTATTACAAAGCCAGACTGCAGCACAAGATTACGTATTCTAAGGCATCTATCTTTCTGTGTGTGTACCTCTAGAGACACTGAAAAGAGTGTTAAATTTCAGCATGCTCCAGCATCTCAAGTTCTGGAAGGAGAGACTGCAGGGAGTTTTCTTTATACAGCTGACATCTGTAGCCTTGAATGTGATCCATAAATTAGACCCCTATCAAATAACTGTGCCCCTAGGCATCTGCCTCTTCAAGACTGCCCTTCAGAGGGAATGGCAAACCTTCGGTAGCCTGAATTATGCATTTTACAGTCCTCATAACAAACTAGTCTGAAAAATGGTACCAAATAATGAAATAATCTCTGTTGGCAGTTCTCCTTTAAATCTCTGAAAACTTGCCGAGAGAATTGAAGTTACTTTTTCAGTATATTTTAGGCGTTGTTTAGCTGTAAGTTTACCTGATACATGCAGAAAAGGAATATAGCAGGACATTTCAATTCTGCCTTTCTTCTTCATTTGGCAGTTGATCTTGAGTGCCCACACAGCCTATTAAACTCATTTTGTTACAGCTTTACTACTGACATTTGAGATTAAATGCCAAGGAATGAAAGGTATGTTTTTTAAGGACTATGACTTTTTGTTTCAATACAACTTTGTCAGGACCTCCAGACTGTAATAGCCTGCTGCAGTGTGCTATTTCAATTGTTTCTTTCTACCTAAGAAAGATACCTCTGTTTAGCTTAACTACTATCCCTTTGTTATGAGGTTCTTACAAAACTGGGCAGTGTTAATACAACTGGACTTAATGGGAGCTGTGAATGCTTGGCTCTATCTTGTTCACAGCACTCACTTATCTCCTCTCATCCAATAAGCTACGAAGCAGGGCAACTCCTTTATGAAAGCAGTGGTGAATCTTAGTGATGCAGCACTTACAGTAAGGGATTTTTTTTTCATTGTGTAAAATGATGAGTCTCGTCCACTCAGTTCTCATTCTGTCTGACAAAGATGGAGGCCAGACCTGGGATGCTTTAGAAACTGGCTTAAGAGCACCTGCCTGGAGTGCCCTACAGGAGCCAGCAGCAGTGGTGAGCCCACATCCCTTGTGTTAGGAGGTCTGCTTCAGAGACCAGTGCCTGGCAGTTTTGCCTCTAGGGGAGCATCTCAGCAGATCTGCATTAAGGCCTGGGAACTTTCTGACAAAAATGCAGGAGTCCATGGAAAGCTCATACTGGATTTGACAAACTATGGATGTTCCTCACAGATCAATGTTATTCAAGATTTTCAACTGGCAGAATTGTAAAACCCTTTAAACTCCATTTTTAATTGTGTAGACAGAATATTTTAGAATTGCCTTAAAATACTTGGTACTTTCTCTGAAATTGTGGTAGTAAAGGACAGAGTCACTTGCAGATATTATGGATTTAGTGAAGAATTTGGAGTGATTTGCATGCCTAGTGTTACTATAACACAAATTTAGAGATCAGTTCATCCAGATCAAATATTTTTCATCAAAGCTCTTCTGAAAAAGACAATCAGTTAATTTTTTTATCTTAAAACTGCTGCTGTGTGATCAGATGCTTTTGCAGACTTAAACAAAGCATTTACGGAAAACATCTTTCTATCGTTATTCCTAGTGCTATCAGTTTTCTAATTGGACTTGAACAATTCTTATTCCAGAATAAACTCTTACTGTTACTTGCTGAGTAATAGACTGCTGCAGCTTGCATCTGCTTCACAGAATGTCAGTCTACCTCATTAGACTGAAGATATCTCATACAGTGTACAAGAACAGTGTGCAGAGCACCGTTTCAGGTGTGTCATTACAATTCTTTACTCCCTGCTCTCTTACCTTAATTAGTCCATTACTTCCAAACTATTCTGAATTGGTATCTTTAAAGCCTCTTGTGAATGCCCATGTGCTTGATGTCAGTGGTGATGTATTTAAATGATGGAAACAGCTGTAGCACAATAACTGTGCTAAGATTTCAGAAGTCAATAAAGATTTTAGCTGCTACAGGTTCAGGGGAACATGAATGTGAATTAATGAAATGGTGATACACGGAAGTGGAAAGTTTTTAGAAGTGGTAGGTAGGGTGCACATATAGGAGAGTTAATGTTTTTCAGTGGGTTTTTTTGTGGTCTGAAACAATCTCAAACTTTCAACAGCAATGAGTGGTAAAAGAGGTCCTTGTGATATGTTTATGATAATTGTGGTTGTATGCAGCCTAATAATACACTTATTACTCTCCAGCTTGATAGAAGGTTTTTCTTGATGTCCACTAGCTATTAAGCAGTGTAATGACTTGATGAGGAAGAACAAAGTGATTGCAGAAGTACTCTCAACCAGCTAAAACTGAGGTTGCAGCTCATTTTGCTGCTTTGCATTTTGTCTAAATGGAGCATTTAAATACGGGCATTACCTTTGGGAGGAGTTCTTTGGTTTACTGTGGATACCTGATAATGTTATCTGGAGTTTTCTTTTTCTGCCCTGAACAGATGCATCTGTATTGAATGTTGTAGCAACGACTTTGCCTGGAGGTTTGCCTGAAAAACGTAGTGTTTTGTATCCCAATGCATAAGAAAAGATGTTCGTGGATCAAACCTAGCCTTGATATCTATTGCTGAAGTCAACTAGGAGGATCCATAAGCTGCATGCAGCTTGGAGAGCTGTGCTTTCTCAGTGGCCAGCAAGAGTTTTTGGCCAAGACTCTGTCTGTCTTGCCTTTTCCATTTGTGAGGGTTACTGTAGTCTGCCTGGGCCTCCCACTGTAAAGAGGATTTATACAGCCAGGGTTGTCAGAGGTCACTTAAGGAGAGATTCTTCCTTTCTGCTACTCATACTTCTTTCTGCTCCAAGATCATGTGCATATGTGGATACAGTTTCCAATTACAGTTTTGACACTTAAATTTATAACTGAGTCTCAATCTTCCTGTGTTACTGTGTCATTGCTGTCATCTCCATGGCATTGCTACTGCGATGGCTCTTGTGATGTTTGCAAGCTTTCTGTTGCTTAGTCTCTTCTTCAGTGTTAAATAATTAAATAGCATTAAATACTTCAAAATTCCTCCACAGTATGTTTCTAATATGTTTTCAGGCCTTTTATGATACTTGTTTTGTTTTTTAAAGTACTTTGATTAGAGCCTAGGGTGGTATGTTAGTTACAGTTCTAAAAAATAGAGCTGTTTACTATGACGTCTGCGTTGCCTCATGTAATGCTAGTTAACTACTGAACATCTGCAGCTTCATATCAGGGACATCTAGCAGTGTCTGATCAGCAGCAACTGTGCAGGAGAAATCTAGTATATCTTCCGAGGAAAGCTTATTTATTGAGGTCATTTGAAAGTCCTGTTTTTCAGAAATTAGATGTCTGTTTTTCTGTCTCCTGTGCCTGTAATTGGCTTGGGCAATGCATGCCTTTTTGTATCTCACAACGAGCAATACTTTATTTCTCTGTTAAAGGTTTGCTGTTTAAATGATTAATTGTTCAATGCTGACAGTCCAGATTCAGCAGTGGCAGCTCTTGGATTTTAAGAAGATGTGGCACATTGACTTTCTAAATGTAACATCCATCTTTTGCTATTTTAACATGTGATGACAATTAAAGAGCCAGTCAGGCTTCTGGGATTTTAAATAACAGATAGGAATTTCCTATTCCATGTATACTCTATTGTACCTAGTAAATACTGGAAGATGCAGTGACTAACTAAGAGGACCTGCACTTTTCAACTTGCAAATAATTATGCATTCGTTTCTGTTGATACTTGAAAAATTCTCTTTATTACCTCTTGCCCCATCACCACCCTAAGCCTTGTCCACATCCTTCATGTTTCTGCTTATCTCTTCTATAACACTATCATTTTTTTGAGCAAGATGCTGCATTCTTTTGTTGACAGTATGGTAGGACCTAAACAACTACAAATGGCAGTAAGGAACTGGTCTGTGCTCAGATCAAGATTTCCATGTTCTCAACCATTTTGCTATAGCCTGGACATTAGGAAGAAGTTCTTTACTATGAGCATGGTGAGACAGTGGAATGGGTTGCCCAAGGAGCTGTTGGAGGTCCCATCCCTGAAGATATTCAAGGTCAGGCTTGATGAGGTTCTGAGCACCATGGGTATTTGAGGATGTTCCTGTTCACTGCAGGGACATGACATTTAGAGGTCCTTTCCAACCCATCAAACTTGAGGTGGTTTGAAAAATTATTTTGTGAAATTAATGACAACAACTAAAAAGACCAGATGACTCCTCTTTTGTACAAGAAATAAGATGCACTTTGAAAGCCAAAGATTTTCAGTAGAAGTGAAATTGAATTTTTCAGAGCAGACTATCCAATCACCTCACATAGCAAGCAAATGATAAAATCACAGATTCATAGAATGGTTTTGGTTGGAAGCAACCTTTATGATCATGTAGTTCCAACCCCCTTGTCATGGGCAGGGAGAGCTTCCACTAAACCAGGTTGCTCAAAGGTCCATCCAAACCTGGCACTGAACGCTTCCAGGGAAGTGGCATCCACAACCTCTCTGAGCAACCTGTTCCAGTGTCTCACCACCCTCGTAGTGACAATTACTCTAAGTGATTTTATAGGGTGGAATGTTTTTTGAGTGTTATTGCAAATTTCATATCATTCTCCAGCACAATCCCCTGTAGAATGCTATAGAAAGAACCCCATTAGGAACAGCTTGTACAAGTGACAAATCTGTGCATAGATTGCTAAATAACAAAGCACAACTTCTGTGCAGTAGCTGTGCTTTTTAAACCTTTCAATTTTGTGAAATACACTTCTCTAATGATGCTCATGTTGTTATTCCAATAATAGATTACATCCAATCACTTCAAGATTTTAAAGCTAGTCTGGAAAAACATCAGAAAATGTAATTTATCATGCACTTGTAGTTAGCTCTAGTGAGCGAGTTGACAGTCATTTCCTCCTCCTCCAATCTTTTGGATCACTTTTACCATTTGGTCATGAAATTTGGGGAGATGCCAAGCCATTCTACACTCTGTCCAAAACTGTGCTTGCTCTTGCTGTCAAAAGGAAATAGAACAATAATAATTTTCTCAATAATAAAAACTGAAGTCCTACTTGATCAAACTGCAACCTGCGTTTGTTCCTCAAACCAGTTGGGTATATGCTGTAGCAAAATTCAGTGAACAATCCTCACCAAGTGTTCTTCTCAAGCCATTAAACCACTGGATAACTATTTTTTTTTTAAGCTTTCTGATAAAGATATGACATTTGAGTACATGTTATTTAAAGTCCAGGCCTGAGATGTAATTTTAATATTTTTAGTTTTCATATTTTAAAAAATTTTGCCTTCTTCTTCAGGATCAGGCAGTTTTTCAGGATGGAGAGAAAGGAGGTTATGGCAATGTAATTAATTTTTTTTTATTTTCTAATTTGGTGTTAAAAAAAAAGTGTCATGGCTTTTCAGAATATAAAACTATGCTTGTTTTGGGGTTTTTGTGTTGGTCATATTTTTTGTGGATTTTTTGGGGGGGGGGGTTTAGTTTGTTTTTGCCAAAGGCTGTGAAGTTGGAGACCTGTGGAATCTTTGCAGTATATTTAGTGTTTCTTAGTCCTGGACTTCCTCTGTTTCTTTTTCATAGCTAGTCACAACCATTTAGCCCCAAAAAAGAGGGTGGGCAGGGAAAGTTTAACGACTGCCAACAAAATGTTCTTTTGCACTAACCAGTCGAGGTTGTGTCTACCAGTTGACTTGCCCTTACTGTGACCTGTTTTGTTTCTCTGATTCTTTGTGAGGAAAATGGGTCTGAATTCTGCATGTATTATCTAAAGCACTTTGAATGTTTGTTTCACATTATCATTGGAGCCTTACTTATCAGCTGATTTAATCCTCTGCAAACATGTTTTAATAGAAAGCATAGGAAAGAGAATAAAGTAATCTAAATCTCCATGTGGATTTGCATCAGTGATGTAGTATAGGCAAAGGACAAATCCCCTAAAGCTGCCTGTGCATCCTCAATTACAGGACTTGCCTTGTCTGTGACTGAGCAGCAGGAGCTGTCAAATCTGCAGCTGTCCTCTGCACTGCTGCCAGGGGCTCACAGAGCAGAAACTACCTTGTCTTTGAGCCCCTCCTAAAGTTTGGTTTCCAAAGGGGTCTGCAGTGACTGAGAAATGTGGTGGGTGGGATGGCTCATCCCATGTTCCTCCTCATTCTAAGGCTGTGCTCTCCTGTGCCCTTTGTAGGAAAGCACAAGCTAAATAGATACCTGTGGGAAGGGAGAGGGATGTTCCCTGTGAGTGGCTTTTTTTTCAGCTTGAAAGAGACTTCATTAGTCATAACTACTGTAATTTTGTATTACCAAGCTGTAATGTGAAATGTCTATGCAGATATTTTTCTACATTTATAGTGTTTTTGGGCAGTTGGGGGACTTTGTAAAGATGGAACTTGTGAGTAGTGGATGATTTTATGAAACAATTGTACTGTGAATGGTTTGATATAGATGCAATCTGTGATATACTGGTAAAACAGTGATGTGCCTCTGACTGGGACTGAGGGCTAGGTGAGGAGGAGGTGAAATGGCTGCTGGGCACAATATTCAAAACATGGGTGGGAGGTTGTGAAAGCTCAATCTCTATAAAGATTTCCCACTGAGCTTGAAGCAGTTGTATTCTTTCACTGGAGTTGTAGCAAGTCTAAACTTCACTTGTTATTTAGTATTCTAGCACTTGCTTTAAAAAATTGCTTTATTGGTTAATTATGTAGCGTGCCTTTATATGTTCTCCCTCTATAGGAAGTGTTTTCAAAAAAGGTCATAAGGCTTCCTTTTATATTACTTGATTTAAATTAAACAGCAGAAACATAACATGCTGTAGCCATATTTTCACCTAAAGCACATCACTACAGTAGTGTATTGTTACTTTCTATTAACTTGATAGTTTGATGAGTAACAAATGGAAATGTTAACAAATGAATTACCCTAAAGAAGATTCAGTTACAGACAATATCTTATTCCTGTTCCTTTGATCAAATTTATCTTTATGCGTTAATGTAATAGGATCAGTCTTGACCTCTCACTTCAAAATGTTGTCATCAGATCATAAATAGCAAATACAATTTTCTGTATACATACTATAATTGCAGTTAGACTTAGTCTTATGCTGTCTTGTTTCATTGAAGTCAATGAGGTTACGTGGTTAAGCAAGATCAAAATGTACTCCTTCCATTTAGACTAAAACGGCAAATTGCAGCTCTGAGTGCTTCTGGGAACAAAGTGAAAGTCGCAATAAAATTAAATTATAATTTATGCATTGATCTGAAATAAGAAACTTTGAGTGCTTGGGAATTTTACATAAAATAGCAGCTACTAGTGTGGAAACTTTAGGCCTGTTTCTTCATTGCACCTTCACCTCATTACAGAACTTGACATTTGGTACTCTGACACAAGAGGAAAGCAGTTTTTGTCTGACCAAAATATTGGACTAATTTTTTTTTACCAGAGATTTTTTTTTTTTTTACAGATATGGGCTGTAGTTAACAACATTTAATAATAAATTACCAGAAGAGTGAAATCATAATTTTAATTTGGAAGGAAGATGGCTGTGATTTACACAAGCCAGTACACATTCATCTGCAGTAGATGAGCATACAAGATTTTGCTTTTCCCTATCTCAGCTTTTTCTGTTCATACTGCAGTAGTCCCTGATGACACACATTAAAAAAGATGGTAGATTATATCCTCAGTTTAACACCCTATCCAAGTGTGAAAAGTCATGTACATTTACATTTTAATAGACCAGCTTCTACGGTATCTACTAACTTTTTTTGAGCACCAGCCGCAGTTGTGATTTATCAGGCACTCAAAAAAGGGACTGACTTCTTAAGCCCATTAGACTAGTCTGTCCCAGATCAGAGCTGGACCGTAGACTATTGCTGTTTTAATTTAGTGGGGTAGATGTTGCATCCTGCACTGGAGCAGTGAAGACAATATCCTGTGCTCTCAGAAGCTGCATGGCACTTTCTGAATGTGTGCTAGAAAAGCAAGTTTTTATACTGAGCACTTACTTTATTTCAGAGAGTCATAGAGCAAATAAAAGCCCCAGCTATGGCTCTGCTTTTCAGCTTACAGAGAGCAAATGTAGGCTGGTTAAAAGGATCAAAGAAAAAATGTAGCTTGACCACAAGAAAATGGTATGATATTTACAGCAAAGACAGAAAATCTGATGTAGCACAGCTAAATAACTTAAGAGCCTCAGAGATGTGAGTTGAAACTAAAGTTAGAGGTACATGTGAACAGCTTGGCTAATATTTGTATGCCTAGGGGCCATGCTCATTCCCAGGTGAACCCACTACAGTTACTTTTCCCATGAATAGCAGCTTTCCTAGGAAACTCTACTTGGTGCAGCCAATTTGCTGACTTGGCTGTCTGTCTTCCTTATCTTGACCCATCCAGTCAGAATCCGGATCTGGTAGGCTCAAAGATCAGATCAGGTTCCTGGACTGATGTGTTGGTCATTGTTGAAATGAATACAGATTTGTGAGGACAAGCGAAGCAGTAACAACAAAACCAGCTACATCCTCCTATACATTAGAAATGCTGAAAGTCATGGGTTAGAGTTGTAGTTTTCAGGGAAAGCTCTTGCATTCTTTCAGCTGCATTCTGCAAAGGTAACTGAGCAATATGTTTTTTACACACTAAAGCAACCCAGAATGCTGTTGATGATGTAAGGAAAAATCTAAAGTCAGTTATTGTGCCCATAATACCAAATATGCCCTTTATGTCTCTCCTTTTCACACTAATGTTTATATCTTTTCCTACAAGTGCTCAGATTCAAGTCCCCAGTAGGATTCTCCTGGCAGGCAGAAATTGATACAGCTGCCTCTTAGAGTTGCTAGTAAACAAGTTGTATTGGTCATGGGACACTGGCAGGTGAGCAGGCTGGTTATGAGCATGGTGAGTTATAGTACCCATTTCTGACCTTGTGGGAGGACCACAGCCACCTGGAACAAATTAGAGCAAACTGCTTTACTGTGTTCAAGAGATGGGGAAGAAAGTCAGGGCCCACCTAATAGTAGTGTAGCTGCAGGGAAACTTCAGTGATGTCAGCCCCCATGGTGTCCACAGCCTCAGATTTCATCTGACAGGCGGCTGCTTTGCTATTGCACAGCAGTGCGTTGGTAGTGCAAGGGAGGGAAGAGACAGCTATGCCAACCCCTGTGTGCAAAAAGGTTAGCCCGTGCATGTTAATTACACACAACAGATGTGTGTGAGGGCAATGAGTCCCTACATCTGTAGTTAATTAATTGTATAATGTATTTGGATATATGTATGTATGTACCTATATAGAGAACTTAAGTTCATCAATATTTATGGTTTACTACAGCTGAATGTTACATTTGATTTTGAACATCGAACTTCTTGGGGTTTTTTTCTAAGCAGGATTTTAATGAGTCCCCAGAAAATGCTCACTTTTCACAAAGTCTGTGATTATTAAAACAGCTTTCTCTGAATTAAATTGAACAGAAACAGATCTTGACCTCCTTTTTCTGACCTTGGGCAAAATGACACTGAAGCAGTTGACAGCTACATATTAAATGACAACTATGCATAATAATTTTTTTTAGTTAATTTTGTGTACTTCGTGATGATGGCCCTTGTACCTTAGGGTTATTTGTGTTTTTCTGTTACCTTTGTTTTCCATGTAATTGCTATCAATGTGCTAATAGTGTTCTATATATTGCTCTAGTCATAGAAAATTTAGACCTGATTTGATTTTTTTTGAGGCTGTTAATTATTTTGATATCTAGTTTTTATTGGCCCTGCAGAAAAGAATGGTTCTGTTTTTGATTTATTTTGAAGTAAGATTCCTGAGAGCTGGATTCAATAATGCAATCCATTTGTCTTAAACACTGCAAGGGCTCATGGCAAAGCCCTGAAAAATCAATTTTTTTGATAGACAGACAGACAAGTTGTGTAGCTGTATGCAGGTTTTAGCAGTCCAGAACAGTGACTTGTTTTTTTTTTCCTTCAAGCAGTCTTTAAATGATTATAGATTTGTTTGTTTTAATAGTATGATAATAATTTAAAGCTCTAAATATAGACCCTCTAGGTAGAAAAAAAGCATGAGATATTTGTAAGACCAAATAAGAAAATATTTCTCAATTTAAAATCCATCAAAACAGATTTATTAGAATTTAAGATCATTCTTGACTGAGATAGAAATAAAACAAGAACTAGAATGTGACATGAACTAGAAGTTATTTAATGCTGTGCTGACTAAATGCAAAATATGAGTGGCATTGCTGTTAAAAAGTGAATTTGAAGCTGAATTGAGGGATAATTTGAAAGGCTGAGAGGCACAGAACTTACGCAAAGATGGGAGGGGAAAAATATATTTTAGTCTTAACAGCATCGCCTTGAAATCAGGTGGCACCCCAGTGGTGAGCTGCTCTCTGGAAACTCTCAGCTAATATCTGGGGATGGAGTGAGCAGCACCTGCTCACTTGGCAGGGTCCCTGGTAGATAAGGTCCTGCTAGCCAGTCTGGTGGGGGCTGTGCCTCTCCTGGTCAGCTGGAGAGCTGTTCAGAGTGTGCCCTTCACCCCCTTGGAGCTCTGTGTCAGTGAGGAGGAAGGTGGGCTCTGACTGAGCTGGTAGCCATCCTGGGAGCCCAGCAAAGCACTGATGCCCCACGGCCTTGGGAACAGGATAGCCCTGGGTGCACAAGTGGCCTCACTTGGTCGCCAGCACAGCTAGTCCCATCTCACCAGGTTTAATCAAATTATAAAGGTTTACAGAGTAACTTGCGTGTGAAATCATTTCCACATTTGCAATGCAGGTTTAGGAATGAAAATGAGGCTCAGGGTCCTTTGAGTTATTCAGCCTTTCCACAGCCAGAGAAATTGTCTCCTGTGAGACAGGCTGATTATAGATTTGAGTAAGGCCTGGCTGTAATAATAATGAAAAGTAAACAGGGAAAGTGTTATGGATAATACTATGCAAAACACAATGAATGGAATGTTTCCCATTAGTGATACAACAGGGAGTATACCGAAGGATCCTGTTTCGTTTTGCTTCTGTGGAGCAAACTCTGAGTGTTTGGCATGTGTATTGTTTGTATTCAAAACAAGTCCTTAAAATGTTAACATTGAAGTGGATTTGTTTGAGCAGAATAGAGCTAGATTCAGTTCATTGGAAGACTTCACAATATTCAGCGATAACAAAGCTGAAAAATAATTTAAGTAGACTTTTATTCAACATGAGAGAACTAATCCATAGTTCAAAATATATTTGCATGGGTTTGAGGGAACTTTTGTGACTGAAAGAAGGTGAAAAAGAGGCTTAAAAGTATAGAATTATAAGGCAGTGAGTCTTTAAAAAGACACTAGGAATTTCATCTTATAAATCCTGTAGGAGTTACAGGGCAGGACTTGAGCTGAAAAAAGGTTTTGTTGCTGCATTTAAGTCATTCTCCTTTATTTATGGTGGAGGTCTGAAGAGTTGTAGTCTCAAATTGTATCCCTATATAGAAAAATAATCTCTGAATGGAAATCTGTGATCAGAGATTCACATAAGTGAAGGTTATATGACACTGCTGTTTCCTCCTACTCACCCAGCTGCCTGGTGTTAACACCTAAGCTGAAGATGGGGGCTCTACAAGAGCCTGTGCTCAATAGCAGGTGAGGTGTTAGACCACAGTGCCATTTTAAAGCAGGAAAAAACCAGATTACTCTGAAGAAATGGCGCAACATTTTCAAGCCGCCAATTTACATGCAAGAAAGCATCCTTCCTTGTTTTCACCCTCCTGCTCAGCTCATCAGTCCTGGCACAGTCAATCTGTTGCTGTATATGTGAGATGGAGGGTGAGCTGTGAGCACTACCACCCTGCACACGGCTGCATGCAGACATGTCTGCCTGGCACGTGTAGAAAGCCTTGTGCCACGCAGAGTAAAAGTTGACATTTAGCAATATATTATTTCATGAATTATTAGTGGCTTTGCTTCCTCTTCTTTTAATAATTTTGAGGTGCCAACTGCAAGCAAAATCTCCTTTTTTAGAGTGGTGACTGTACTTTTAACGTTATCAAGAGATGTGAATTGTAGCATTACATGGAATTACATATAAATACTAAAACCTGACATTTAATTGGCCTAAGAAGTAGCTAAAAGTTAAATTTATCAATATATCATCCTAGTTGTGCCTGTAGCTTGTGGAATGAATAATGTATATGATTTATGTAGTCTTTTATTTCTGTTTGTGCAATATCAATAATTAGATCATGAGTTCTTAACAGTGCTCATGTTTATTTGTCAGTGTCTACTAAGCTTTTAACTCAAAGGACTGCAAATTTTTAAAAAATATGCTGTGCTACTTGGTTGTGTCTGATCAGATAAGCAAAACATTAGAGCTTTATTTTATTCATTGGATCAATTTGCCAGTGTTTTTAGAACAGGTTTGTGCGTGTAAATTTACCATTCTATTTCTATGAATTCTCATATTAATTTTTAAATTTTGTTTTCTATTTGTGCCTACAAAACTCTAAAAAGGTAAGGAATCTGTAGAAAATCTAGTAGGTGATATAGAATCTAAGATAAAGATGTGGTACTTTTTTTTTTTTTTTTTAATTAGGAAAAAAAACCCCACCCAACATAAAACTGGAAACTAAGCCTTTATTTAGTCATCTCCTACCTAGCATTAAAAGTGAAGCAATTCTAGAGACATAATACAGACAGTGTGGTGAATTACTCTAACCCTTACAAATTTGACAAGAATATTGAATGCATTTTATAAATTGATTATAAATTCTCTGTTGAGTAAAAGGTGATTCTACTGTTTGCTCCTGGCTGGTCTTTCCTTCTCCTTAGGAGCGAATGTGTTTTGTATTCTTATCTTCTTCTGTAATTTAACAATGTAGTCTCTGATACAACCCTGATAAACATAAGCAACTTAATAGGGTTCCAATAATAATATATTTAACAATTGCAGAAGTAGAATTAAGTTTGGTAGGCTTTTGGTTTTGGTTAGTTGGTTCGTTTATGGGTTTTGGGTTTGTTTTATTTTGGTTGGTTTGTTTTCATTAGGAATGAAAAGATGAAAAAAAAAAAGGCATCCTGTTATAACCTAGAGCCTGCAATATCTGCTGCTATAGACAACGAGATTTCTTGTTTTACAGAGGGTCCCACTTTTAGTGGATCTTGCAGTGATGCTTGACAACAGCTTGAATAAGCATCTGATAGGACTTTTTTGATCTGGAAGTGCAAACTTCTGGGTGGCTCTGCTTGTAGTATTTTAGCTTGTTTTTTTTAAACCAAAAATATTCTATTGATTTTAGAAACTTTGGAAGCTTCTTCCATAAATATTTCATTAGATATTTATTTGCTAGTACAAAAGTTCAAGGAAATTAACATTTTATTTTTCATTATCCACTCAGGTGTAATATGGATCAACAATTCTATGTGTCTTACCATGGAGTTATGAGACACAGTGGTTATTAACCTCCTACTTTTCCTGCCAACGTAATCTAAAGGACACAGTGAAGAGGATATTTCAGACAAGATGCCTTTAATTTCCTCAAACCTCACTTTATATGGCAAAATCTTAAGAATCAGGTGAGTCTGACTATTATACTATCAGAGAGATAGATCATAATTAGGAAGCCCAGAACAAATGCAACTGTTTCCTGGTCAATGAAGCATGAGATTAAAGTCTGATGTCCAAATGTGAGAATCCAATTAGCAAGTGACTTATGCCTATGGTACAGAAGTAAAATACTGCTATTTATGTTACCTATTCTTGCACAGCATTGTTCCTATCCATGTACATTACAGAAGAATTTATTATGAGTAATTCAATATGTATCTGGAATAACAGTATATTGCATTGTAATGAAATCACATATGTGAAATGCAATATAGAAGTGGTACTTTTTCTTCCACTTGATGTTATTTTTCACACTGAACAACAACATACCAAGGCCTTTGGTGGTATAAGTTATGGATACTGGCTGCAGTTTCATATTGTCTGATACATTTGAGGATAAACTGACTGAACTGTTACCCAATGGAAAAAAAAAAGGAGAGAATAGAAAAATGAATTTACATAAAGAACATAGGGTAGGAGAAGCATGTTCTTGAGAAGATTTTTGCAGTATCAGAATGCTATATTTTGGAATGCTAACCAATTCTCAACAGTCTAACACTGCTTTGGACATTCCTGTGATTTATTCCCTAGAACTAAGGGAAATAAAGGGGAAATTGGACTTTTCTTTTCAATATGTTCCTTGAGGAAGAAAACGAAGAAGCTTAAAGGTTGCTTTATAAGTGAGATACAGTCTTGTTAAAGACTCAAGAGATTTTGATTGGGGAAGGACTTGAAGTTTATGGACTAATTTAGATAAAGTTTATTTCACAGGTAATTTATTTGGATGATTGGGATTTTAAAAAAGGAGTATGGGGAAATGCATTGATTTCTTTTAAGTCACTAAATACACATGATTCCCTCTTGATCACTCCCCAGAGTGATCAAGAACTCATTAGGGCCATGCCTAAGCTATGTAGGTTAGTACATCAACATGTGTGTCTACTGCGTGCATTTACCAAAAAACAGTAATGGAAGAGGTGGGCTCTGCTGTTAGCTGTAGGTATAACAGGCACCCTTTTTGGAGACTATGAAGTAATACAGGTGATGGAAGGATAGTTCGATTCATTAATCTATCCATCTTAGTAGAAACATGGGGCGTATATTATGAGATATACATATGTGTAGAGAGGGGGAAAACTGAGGACATGCTGGCCTTTCAAACAGTGTAGAGAATGTGCATTTATATATACTTATTTGTAGGCCTATGAAGTTGACCTAGACACCAACAATAAAAAAACCCAAAAAAACCCCATCAAACAGATGTGACTTATAAGTCCTGTATGTTTAGTAAACCCTGCTGAAAAACTGCTTTTATTACTTTGAACACTATACCTTGCTAAATGTAATTAGATAATATGAAAAGAGGCTCATCCAAAATGAGCAAGTAAATATGTTCTATGTTTGCAGTATCTACATTGTCTAAGCTTACCCTTGCAATTCCTTTTATCATGGTTGCCCTAATTTTACAATCGTATAATTAAAATGTTCCTAATTACCAGTTTTTAGGAAGGGGCTTTGAATGAAGCTGTACAGAAATTTGGATAGGAAATGGCATAATTTTATGGTTTCATTGTACTTCGCTCTTAGCAATGCTTGCTTCATCCTCACAAGCTATCACTGTGTGGTCACTTTCCTTTGTTGCAAGACTCTGTTCTCATCTTGTCATGACATTTGCTCACAGTCTGTGTTATAGATTTCACTGCAGTGTTACTCCTCCAGATGCTGCCAACAGCTATTATTCTGAGGGAAAAATATCTTTTAAAAAAATGCAATTTGGAAGGTGTAAACATGAAAGTGGGAGTTAGCAGTCATAGTCTTTTGAAAGTTTGGCTTTGACAGACTTACTAGCTTTAGAGCATGAAACAAAACTTCTTTAGAGGGCACGTGGTTGTGACCTCTCCTGACACTATTGTTTGCTATTTTCCAGCACTGCTGCAAAATTTTACAGTGAATTAGAATGTATTGAAAGTATCAGTGACAATACCAGTTGCCAGAGTACTGTTGGCCCTATAAAGTAGGCAGTAGGCAGAGACCAAGCTTCATACTTTTCTGTTGTTTTTTTTTTCTTTTTCTTCTGCAACTGCATTTCCTGCAGTTCAGAATATAAACCTTTCTAGGGCTATTTAAGATTTATATCTGCTGTGGATATAAAGATACACTCATCTTTGTAGTGATGTCTCTAGGTCTCATGCATGTTATTGTAATAGACTTTGGTTCAACAGGGACATAGAACAAAGCTTTCAGAAAGTCTTATTTTAAGTGTACTGGTTTTTGAAGCCTAAAATGACTGTTAAAGTAATGTTTTATATTCAGCTTTAACACAGGGCAGTAATAACAAAAAGGAATTATTGCTGCATTCAACCAAGTGTTTTATATTTAATATTACGCTAGGCAGGTAGAGTACGAGTTACATAGATAGCTTAGAAAGAGCTACAATTTTGCTAGAAGTTTGCTTTTTGGGACTGTTCATAGAAGTGAATGGGATTTTAAGATTAAAAAGAATATTGCAAATTGTCATTGTTCTGTAAAATATAAATTGTGAAGGTTCAACTCATTACAGATTCATTGTAACTTAGGGCCAGATTCCAAGCACTGTGTAAAATGTGCATCATTCAACCAGAGCATCTCAACCTTGAGAAGTTCTTAACATCACAGTAGGTTCTATTAATAGCAACATAAGTAGCTTGAACTGATAGAAAATGTCTGCTATTACGTGGAAGTTCACAGAAATTTATTTCATTTATTGATATGTTTTACCACTTCTCTGTCCTCTAGGAAAAGCATGCCTCTATTCACTCTGCTTGACATCTAAAGGATGTTATACTGTACAGTGATAAATGAGCCTTTGGCTTAAGGGGAGACATTAGGCAGACTGAGAAGGTCAGTCCCATTGAACCATCTGCTACATAAAAGCAGAGCTGAATTAATGTAGATTTGAGTAGCTGGACTCGTGAAAGCATAATGTAAGCAAACTAAAATATAAACATTTCATTTTATGGGGCTTTTACATCTGGAAGCACACGGAATACCAAGAAATGACAGTGCCCATAGGGATTAATACCCAGTAAATGTTAGCAATTCAATTCACCTATTATTTGTGTAACTTAATTTTATTAAAATCAACAGGCATTTTACCAGAAATATCCGCTATGCTGGTATCCACTGTGTGTAAGAGCAATCTGATGAGTACAAAGTAATTCTCAAATCTCACTATAAATTTTATATTTGTTGAGCTTGTTGGGTTACACGGTTTCTTCAAAATTTCAGTCATCCATAGCAAACCAAAGCATGTTATCAAAACTTGTTGTCAAATAAGCATGCAGTGAGGCACAAAGCATATATTTTAGATCCTGGATTGTTAGGAGATTATGTAGGCTTACATGGACTAATATGAAAGTAAGCTCTTTCACATCTGTCCAGAAACTAATGTTATTTTAAAGTGACACTTCAGTATTCCTCTATGACCTAAGACCACATGCTAGCAGAGCCTCTTCTGCTGTTGCAGGTATTTATAATGTATTGTTTTATTATCTGCAGCCACTGAGAACTGGAAAATCTGAAAAGAGGTGCATAAAAGAAATTAGACTGTTCAGCTCTTGTGGAAACCAGAATAGGTTAGAATATGAGAATTATTATATAAAAGGAAATAGATGTTTACAATGTAATGTGCCATTGTTCCTGAAATTGTTGCTACAGATATAAATTGCAAGGACAAAAAAGATCAGCAGTCCAGCAAAAAAAAAGCCAGGAGAGAGCCTGGAATGTTTATTTGGAGCCTGTGAGAGGCAAGTAGATTTTTATGTCAGAGACACTGCACAAAAGGACAGCTGCAGTTCTTATGTCTGTTCTATGTTTGAGCCTTTCCAAATTAAGGTACTCATCCGATCCTTGCTATTCTGAACACAAAAGAAATAAATTGTCCTGGAAGTAAAAATTAGAGCTCCCCATTCTTAGATGAGAGTTGTTAGGTCGAAAAACTCGTCTTTGCCTTTTTCCAGATCCATACATCTCTCTGGAGAGTTCAAGAGCTTTAACTGTCCAGATAGAGGTTAGGGCATTGTCACCACGGATATTTGGTACAGGTCTGGTTTTCACTTGGGAAAAGCACGCTTCTGACTGAGCTTAATTCCCAGGCTGGACCAAGCTATGTGGCTCAGGCAGAGTGCTGACTGTGGAGGGCAGGCCCAGCAGCATGTGTGCCTGAGCTGCTGACCACCCTGCACCACTTTGCCTACCCTCTCCTCTGGCCTCCTAGGTGAGGTACCTGGCCTTTCTCTCCTCTAGGGAGAAGCATGTTCCTCATGCTGCTAGGCTGCATTTAATCATGTGAGGAGCAGTGAAGGTGCAAGAGGAGGAAGCAAAGAGACCAAGTTATGAGCCCCACTAAATCTGATCTGTCTGCTGGCCACATGCTGGATTCTGTCTCTGTCTGAAATGCTGCCATGGCCTGTTTTTGTCAGCTGTTGAAGATCTTCTCTTAGTGGTTAAGCCAGAATGAGTGTGGTCCTTTCTCAGGGCAGCCACAGCTTTACTTACACAGAGTCCAGATAGGTACTAGTCTCACCAAAGTTCTTTATTAAATAGTAAAATGAGTCCTTGGTAACGGAATTTCTTTGGCTTATTGAATAAGGTTATTTAGAACAAGGGAAGTAGTTGCTGCTTTAACAAATACTCTCCTCTGTTGAAACCTTTCCTAGAAGTTAAAGCACAAGTATATTTTAGGACATATGAATGGTCTCTGCTGTGTAGCTGTTCTCTGTCCACACAACTAGGTGGTCTTGTATCATTCAGTGGTTCAGTGATGCTTATGTCATTAATAATTTTCAGATATTATTCTGGAAAGATGCACAGTAGGATAAACCTTGAATGGGCTACTGTTTGGTTTGTCAATAGAGAGGGAATTTCACATCTATTAAAATGAAGATTTAATCCATGCTGTGTCAGGAACACTGATTTTATGATGATGGATGCTAAATGAAAGGCTTCAGAACAGACAAAGAAGAATGTAAGTTTATTACATTCTGTTAATCATGTTTATATTGAGGGTTTTTTTCCCTCATAATTTCTGCATGGGTCTCTTTCTTTGGTAGGCTCCCAGAGTAGCAAGTAACCATACCAGGATGTTGGACATATACTATTAAAACATTGTCCATTGCAATGTTCAGACAATTTATATATTCCCTAAAACTTATTTTAAAAGGTCTTTTTGTTCACCCTCTATCTTGAAAGCCAGTTTCAACAAGCAATACTGAGAAATTTTTGATTTACTGCTATGAGTGATAGTTTAAAATGTGCTGGCACTTTCACAGAAAGATGAAAAATATACTCTCGTGTTATACTTTTTTTTTTCTTTCAACCTTGCCTGGGATTTCAGGTACATAAAGCAGATTGTGCTTTTTGCTGTTCGAGGGTTTCTCTGACATTCCCAATGACATTTAGATATGGATTAATGTTTTGTTGATTATTTTTGGGCTAAGTATTACCAAATACAAAGTCTGCATTTATCGCAAATCTCTTAATAAGAATGAATAATTCTCTGAACATCTGTAAAAATCTCTCCTTCTGTTATTTCATTACAATCAAATAATCAGCTGTCACATTCCAGACTGAGAGTATAAAATTCTAAGAACCTATGAATGCTACAGCTTAGTTATGTGTAAGATTACTAGGATTTTGACGATCCTGTCTATTGGTTGTCCTACAGAAAATACTATTTGTGACAAATTTGGGGAATGCTCTGTCACTGCTGAAGTACTTGCTCTAGGAAAATGACAATCTTAGTTTACAGATATTGTGTTAATTGAGACTAAGGGTATGTGTATATCCAGAATATGTGTATCTTACCAGTATAGCAATACTGGGTTTGTAGAATTATAATACCATTAACCACTCACCATACATTGCTACCTTTCCATGCTTTTGCTCAGAAACTTTCTGCGCTGAACTGCACTTTTCATGGACTTCTTAAGGGGGTTAGAACAGACCATTACTTTGTATTGTGATCCATCCTGTTAGATCGAGTTAGACTGTCTTGAGCAGGTACCATGCAACCTCACTATGTCTTTGCTGTGTCTGTTAAGTCAACTAAAATGCACTTTCAAACACTTTCTGCATTCTTTGACAGTGAAACAAGTGTATTTGTGGTGCTTTAGTGCAGATCTCTGTGTAATGACATTTCTAATCTATGTGCATTTGGGCAATCTTACAAGAGCAGAAAATGTGGAAAATAAAAGCACATCGTGTAGCCTGAACATCAAGTCACTTGCATGTGGGTAGTTCTTACTGTTTAATTCATTTGAACACTATGATCCTCCTGAAATGTACACAGAACCTTGAAGTTCTGTGTGGTTTGCATTTTAATAGAATAGATGTACAATGGCTGGTTCTTAGCACCTTGATTGACAGAATCCTGACATGCAATGGGTGAATTTTGATCCTTGGAAACATTTGTCTGATTTGCACGAGCTGCTTATGCACAAATATGTAGCCTGGAGTACAATAAATGGGCTATGTAATGACAATATATTACAGAGCTCCAGGTGGCCTCTTAAGGCAGAGCTTTCATATTAATACCTTGATGTGATGTATGGAATGAAAATAAAGATTTTTTCCTCTAATAACATATATAAGATTTTCAGGGATGTTTTTGTTATTTTAAATTGCATGCATGTGCAGTAAAATTGAAACCTAATATTGACATAGCTTTAAAGTAAATGAAATTATTATTAACAGAAGTATTGACTAGTATGCATTTAAATAAATTGCAGATTACATTGCTCTGAATATATCATTCTATTTGGTTTGTGTTCCTTTAGGTTTAGAAATAATTTTCCCTCATCTCTTTTCTTGTCCTGTTTGTGAAATATAAATATTTCTAGATATAAAAATGGCAACTTTTCCAATAAGCATGACCAAGCACATAAATTATGGTTAATCACAATGTTATCAGGCTATTTGTAATCAATACTTTTATTCTGAGTCACTTTTCCATTAGTAACTTGTGTAATACTAGTGCAACTTTAAGGTCTGAACAGGCTCCTTGACTCTGAAAGTTCCAAATACCACACAGAACATTTAATAATCTGTGCAAAACAGGAATATTGACTCTATGGAGACATGAAGTAGCATTGCAAGTTTAAAATGACTAGAAAATACAGAACAAAATATTATAAGAAGCAAATCAGGTGGACTTTGGTCAATCCTTTTTAAAGTAGAGCATTACGTTTTTAATTCAATTTCCACTTATCTACTTTATCTACTGACAGCTATTGCTTTTTCTGTGTGAAAGCCTGTAACAGGCAAGGTTTACAGCTAGACTGCCAAGTGGAAATGAAATACAGAAGAACATGTAGGGGTGAAGAAAGTCTCCTTTCTGACAGAAGTATGGCACCTTGTATGTGTGAAGCGTACACTTTCTTGCAAGGACTAGCTGTTGTTGGGTTAGAAAAATGAGAGATGTGTAATGCTTCCCATCTCTCATCTTCTTCTACAAAGGTCTGTCACTTAGCAGCACCTTCAGCATGTTCAGTCACTTCCTTGCCTGTCATGCCCTGATGCAATTTTAATTCTACCGTTGTACTCTGTCCCTTTAACATGTCAGATTCTGTTTTCTTCCTCAGAAATATTCAGAACTGATATGTGAACTTAAACCATTTCCATATTTTGGCAAGAAGGGCTCATATAGTCTAGCATATCTGCTTGGTGCCTTCAGTGCTTTGAATAGTGATTGAAAAAAACATGATAAATCTCTTAAAATCTGGGAATAGTTAAAGTTTGTGCTTTGGTTGTTAATGTCAAGGAACCTTTAATAATTAAGGTCATCATCACTGAATGATGGAACCCATCCTTGGCCACTGTACGTATCAACTTGCAGCACGGGTGGGAGTTTGAAGCAGGATTCTGCTTGGGCGACTCAGTGAGTTTGTCATTGTTCTGCCCTTTGGTTATTTAATCCAAGATGCTATATATAGATTGTGCATTCAGAACTGCACCAGATGCACAGAGCTGAAAAATGGAATTGCTAAACACTTTTATAAGATGTTTTTCATTTTCCAGAGTGTTTGGTTATATTCTGAGAGAGGGATATCTTTTGGTGGTATTTTGCAAAAACTGTTGTTGTTTATTTTGTGTTTCGGGATCACTGTTTTGCACTGTCCAAAATATTTATGCTTTACTCTTCAGCTTTGACCTCACATAGTAAGAGACATTCAGAACACTGTGATTAAGGGTCATTCCATATCTTTCATTACAATTTTTAAGTGATGGTCTCTCCCCTTTACAGTGCATAGAAACACATAGAATAAACCAGAAGATACCAGTTCTGATAGTTGTCATTTTTGTGATAGCTTTACAGGAATAAAAATACCTATCTGTATAGTATAAAAAAATATTAAATTGTACTATTAGCTATAAAACTGAAAAGCTCGAAGGGTGCGCACAGTGTATTAACTTTGTCTGTCAATGTTGAATTGGTTTAAATTTCCACTTTTTTTTTCATAGAATTTTGATGTAAATAGGATTTTTATTCATGTATGTTAGGAAAGAGTTAGTTTATGTATGAAGTCCCTGTGTTTGGATTTGAGAATATTTAATGGCAGTGGTAGAAATGTTCATGCTTTGCTGAAGATCAATAGCAGAAGTTATTCTCTTCAATTTATTTCACGATACTTTGTCCAACATAAAGAAAATTTAGTCATATGCCCACCTTTTGCTTCTATTACTTTTCTTCAAAGGCTTTTTTCGGATATTTCTGATGTTTATCATATGCATATACACACATATCCAAATATAGTTGTATGCATATATATGATGCCAGTAGGACTAGGGAACTGATTGTCCCCCTGTATTCAACACTGGTGAGGCTGCATCTCAAGTGCAACATTCAGTTTTGGGCCCCTCAATACAAAGAGGGCACTGAGGTACTGGAGTGTGTCTGAAGAAGGGCAATGAAACTGGAGAAGGGTTTGGAGAACAAGTCTTATGAGGAGCAGCTGAGGGAATTAGGATTGTTTAACCTGGAGAAAAGGAGGCAGAGGGGAGACCTTCTCGCTTTCTACAGCTACCTGAAAAGAGATTGTAGTGAGGTGAGGGTTGGTCTGTTCTCCAAAACAACAAGCAACAGAAATGAGAGGAAATGTCCTCAGATTGCACCAGGTTAGGTTTAGATTGGATATTGGGAAAATAATTATTCCCTGAAAGAGTTGTAAAGCAGTTACTGAAAGCAGTTATTAGTTCAACATATCTCAACCTGAAAATATTTTACAGGGTATGATGGATACATAAGACATGTGGAAAGAATGTCAGCTAGTTTATATCTGAGGTGATGCATAGCTGATGATAATTTTTTGACATGAATCTATTGTTAGTGACACTTTACTCGGTCCCAAATCAATTTTGTATTGAAATTATTTTGCAGCTTGTGTGGAATGAGTTTGTGGTTTTGATTTGTTTCCTAATAAGATGGTCTGGCATAATAACTGTGCAAACTGACTTTACCTGATACCTGTTATGGTCCTTTTGTCAAGATTAAAGAAATAAGAAAGGCAAATCAGGCAACTGTTTTTTAGATTGCCTGTGAGAGATGAAGTGGATAAGTTTGATACTCATGATGTAGTGTCTGTTCTATGAGAAGCTAAGTGCTCATCCACAGGTGTTTGGACACTTTCCAGAAAAGCTGTTTTCATATATGAAAACCCAATAAGTCTGAATGTGTTTTGTAGCTGGGCAACCAGACACTGTCAAAGAAATGCTGAATCCTACATTCCATTAACCTGGATGTCCTCTTTAAAGTAGAGGACACAGTTATGCTGTGTAGTATCTTTTATAGAGATATCCGGGTCCCTCTTTTTACAATGTGGAAAGAAGAGATTGAAGATTCAGCAGGACAGGAACATTTCTGTTATAGCCAAAACAATAAAATCTGCCTTAGAATTACTGCTTTCCAGCAGCATTAATTCCAACAAAGATAAAAGTACTGTTGAGCAGCTTATACATGAATAGAAAGCAATAATCACTGTTTGACATGTTACTAGGATATAAAAAAATTATTTAATCTGCTTCCTTATGTTTGGTCTAAATGTGGAACTTTTTGAAAGCCACATGTAACTGGTGTATACACTAATCCTAGTATTCATTAATAGGTTTAATGTTTGTACCTCCTGTATAAAGCCTTGAAATCGTACCCTCTAGTCTCAAGCTTCCCTTTTTTTGTGAATTGATTATCAAGATAATCCACATATATGCAAGAGCATTCAAACAGATGAATTATATATCTCTTCATGGGCCTGAATATCTCTATGCATTTATCATTAAGGAGAATTGTTTCTATACCTAGGGGCTTTCTAGTAAAACAGTGGAAGTGAGTAATATGTTATGCTGATGCTTTTTATGGTTATCAGTTCTGTTTAGGCAAGACATCTTAAATTTAACTTTTTAAAATAATTATAAATTTATTTCTGTAATTTCAAAAACAGACAAATTAATGTATTAAAAAGTTCAAAATAACTGAATTGGAAGTAATAGTGCATTACTAAAGTAGCAAACAACTTTCTGAACTCATGATATTCTGGCTGTTGCTTTTTCCTAAGATGAGCAGATACTGATCTTAAAAATCATCATATGTCTCAGTTTAATGATCCAAAGTCATCCTGCGGGCAGGTACATTTTCAGAAATATCACTGATGCTCCTACAGATCTCAAGTTTTACAAAAGCAGGTTTTTCTATCTGAACACAAAAATCCCCTAGAATTACTTATGAACAAAACTCAAGAGCTACCACTTAGAAAGAAACAAGAGACTAATATCATTCACTTTTCTTCCTGATTTGTCTTTGAAAACCGCTTCATCATCTTCAGAGGCAAGGTGCTTACGTTTGCCATCCTGTGACTGAAAGCAGTTTTCAAGTTGGGATGTAGCTTAATTGATGAGCTTGAGATGGCTCTTTTGTTTCTTTATTTGGGTTTTGTTGTTTTTGGGGTTTTTTTGCCTTTTCCACAAAATGAATCCCCAGTCTTATCCACATCCCTACAGTGTGACCAGTGAAGAAGAAAAAAAAAGAACAGTAAATGAAGCTCTTAGATGATATACTGCCTAGTAGGAACTTATAAAGGCAGTATGATATATAGCAAGATAAAAAGCTTACTGCTTTTGTAGTTGGAAGCACCATTTTTTCTTTGATAGAAGAGATTCTGCTTTCAAATAAGATATCCCATCTATTGATCAGTCATTACAACTGTAATTTGGCAAAATTGAACCTCTTCTAAAATCTTTCATAAAAACATTCTGAAAAGGAGGCACTAACGATTATTCAAGCCACATCACAAGATAGCTTTGATACAGCCCTATTTAGAAAAATTCACTTGACTGACTTTTTTCATAGTAAAAAGCAATTAGATGAGTCCAACTTCTGCAGAATGCCTGTTAGAGAAAGAACCCTTATATTCAATCTCATCCATACGCTGGAGGAAACAGTTTTGTTTCAAATGTCTGTGTCATACTATTTTTCATTTTGTAAACAAGTTTTTTTTAAGGTGGAAATGGAAATTTAGACTGTCTAAATATCATTCTTCCCCAGAATGTCTTCAGGTTTTGTCATACTTGAGTATTAATTAATAATCATGAGGGAAAGTGGGACTCTGCATGTACAGAGGTGCCTCAATATCACTGCTACTCAAATTCACGTTATTGAAACCCCCTAGTGCTTTCAGTGCAGAACAACACCTAAGAGCCTGCTGAAGAAGAGTATTTTCATAGCTGTCTGATGACAAACCCTCTGGGCTCAGATAAGGAGGTTGAGAGAATGGTCATTTGATCCATAATAATATCTGAGCTGCAATGTCCACGTAGCATTAAATTGGCTATGATGACTAACTCAAAAATTTATATCCAGGTTGTGTGCCTAGTATAAATAGCACAAAGATTCACTTCCAAGATTGCTTTTGAAGGAGGGGAAAATGTTATTTTTGACTTACAAATGGGTTTTGTGTTCTTTGAAAGACAGCAGCTTCAGGTAAAAATCTACTTTTTTTTTTTTACTTTTTTTTTTTTTTTTTGCTGTGATAGTAATGTAATTTCAAAATGTAACTTTCCTTTCTCTAACTTCTTTTCCCCTGATATTCTACATTGACATTGTGCCAGATGTGTCACCTAGTTAGCTTGGCTCTGCTTTGTCTTTGAAGAAGTCAAATGTATATAGTATTATTTTACATACAGGAGATTGCTTTATACTAGCATGTTTAACTCTTCAAAGATTTGAATTCCTTTTTTTTAATACGTTTTACTTCTGAACGAAAAATACATTGTCACATGCATAAAACATTTGCTACCTCTTTCTCAACCTCTTTTAACCTCACTACTTTAAGTATTCATCAAATGATTCTTCTCTGCAAAATTGTCATTATAGAATACAGTCAAGTCATTTGCATTGTATTCAAGATGCATTTCAGAGGTCTTAGTTTAGCCTAATGAAAATTGCAATGGTAAGTGGTAGACATATCTGTTAACCTAAAAAAAACTACTTGTGATCAATAACATGTTATTGATCTTTCCCTGAGTTTAATTCTTGATATGTTAGCAGAATCTAAGATTACGTATCTAATGCACTTCTAACAGAAAAATGGTTTTCAGTCTGCCTGGAATGTTATTTGCTAATATGGAAGTTACTGTTAACTGAGTAAGTTCAAGAACATCATATATTTATTTTTGCATGTACTTTAATAACATTTTAGAACAGTCATTTAGACAAAGTTAGTGTGACCTTATGAAAGTTAAGTTAGGGAATCAAGAAGCATTTTGCAAAATACTTTTTTACATAGACACCTATTTTCAGGGTGAAGACAAGCACAAAACCCCACAATGTCGCAAGGAAGTCAGTTTCAGCTCTGACCTAGATAGGCTTATGCAATGTTAACCATTGTATTTCTGTGTCAAACTATGTAATGTAATTTAATTTTTATTTGGGTTTGGTCTGTATATGAAATACTATTTGAGGGGATTTTTATTATATATGTGAATCTAAACCAATCTTGTTTTATCAGGGCAGTGGATTATCTTATGTCTCTTAGGACAGGATTTAAGTCATAGTCTTCTGCTTCTGTCTTTTGTAAGCAAGAGATCAAATAAGCACGACTAATACTCCTGGCTACAGAAATGTATTTCAATAAACTTTTAAAACAAAGAGTAATTAGATGACATGGTCTGTAGCAATGAAATAAAAGCAGAAGTGTAAATTAAATACTGACAAAATTACAGATGATGCAGTCCATACCTCTTCCATTTATGGTGCTTTCTCTATATACACACTTCCAGAGTTAAATACAAGTATTGTGTGACCTTGTAAAAGCCTGACATTTCTGTTTATTTTGTTCTAGCTCTTAGTAAATGCTTTCATTTTTCTGTTAATAACAAAAAAAACCCCAAACAACAAAGCAACATACCAAACCCAAACCACCTAGATGCAAAGAGGAGAATAGAGGGGTACATTGCTATTTTTCTACAATTGAAATAGCTGGATGTTTTTTGTCAGTTGTGGATTAACCTTGGTAAGCAGCTATTTATCCATTTCCAGGAAAGTAAGGGCGTCACTCTGCAGAACAATTACTTGTGAAGACAAACACTGTAACTCCCTTCCTCCTCTTTTCCCCCTGATTTATTGCTGAACATAATGTAGTATGGTATGGGATATCCCCCTGGCTCTGTTCTCTCCCAGCTTCTCAGTGGCAGGGCATGAGAAGGCTTTGACACTGCACGGGCTCTGTTCAGTAATAGCTCACACACTCGTATATTAGCAGTGCTGTTCTGGTCCCAAAAGACAGCACCATACAAACTGCTATGAAGAAAACTAGCTCTGTCCCAGCTCAAACCGATGCAATGTCTGACAGGAAGGGATAGGCAAATGATTAAGACAAGAAATAGAACATAAGTGGTTGTATTAACTTGACCAGAAGACATGAAAATTTCCTATGCGGGCTACCAAGCAGTCGTGAATTACCCATAAAAGCTTTGGCACAATAAAGCAAATAACATACTGGCTCTACACAGTGTGTTTTGGCATACCTTCTGGGGTTATCATGGATAAATTTGCTACCTTGATATTACTGAGGACCAGGTCTATATAGGATTTTTGTTCACATATTTCTTCTGCAGTTCTTGTCTATCACATAACAGAATTGCTCTCAGTGCTCCTTTTTGTATGTATGTGTGTCAGTGTCCTCCAAACTTGTATAAATAAAACAAGCAAATGTTATTTCCTTCTATGAGAAATGAGGCTTAAGTGGAATTTCACCTCTTTGTTTTGCAAGGTAGATATCTCCATTATTGTGAGCTGAACATCAGTGCAGTTTGTTCTTGTCTGCCTATAAGCAGATGAGCAATTTCAGGCCAAGCCTTGGGTCCGATACAGAGAACTAAACTTAGCATATACATACATAATTAACAGTAACTTTAGTATAGCTCCTCAAGTTGCTATCATGAAAACTGTATTGAGTCTATTCTTTAATATGTTGATTAAAATAGATTATTTAGTAGTAGAAAGAACCAGGCAACTTTTGCCATGCTTGTAAATTAAGTTAATGCAGATAGTTATTCTGTTGTATCTCCTGCCTTGAGGATTATCCCCTTTGTCTTTGCCAGGTTACTCCAGTCATTGTTCCCATGTGTGTTTTTGAAGTCAAATTTCTGGAAGAACATGAAACAGCACAGGGAATCATAATTTTGTGTTAATGAAGTTGTGAGTGAACTAAGATTCAGAAGTGAAGTTTTCAGTTAATTAAATATGAAAAATTAAAAAAAGAGCATCAGGCTCTCTTATTTTGATATTAAATATATTTGGCTTGGCACTTTCAGTATTATGTAGTTTTTCTGCATTAACAATAAAATGTAGAAGACAAGAATGAATGAAAGGCATGTTCTGATCAGCTAACCATAGAAAGCTAAAATCCTGCAGGTTAGCACTTGTCTACAAGCCAAAAGTCACTGAGTAAATTTTCAGGTTATGGCCTTGCAGTCTCCAGTAGCTGGAAATGGCATAATTGCTGTTGTAACTATTGAAATGCATTCCCTGTGATCTAACTGCTTTTGCTTTAAATTATTATGCCTTTTCCTCATTTAGCATGCTATAAGCATCCACTTAGACAGACATGATTCATTTTGTCCTCACTTTAGGATAGATTAAAATGTTGTGCTCTGAAACAAAGTTAGGACTAAGAATGCCTAATTTATTTGAAAATCAAGTAAATGATATTTAGGTTAATGTCCAGCTGGTTTGAAATAGGTCTCTGAAGGAACAAACTAGGACTGGTCTACGTGCTGCCTCCTGCTGCCTCTGAGCATAACCTATACTTGTGCAAATATTCTGCACTTTGGGGTAGCAGTATACACCAAATGGAGAACTGGCTTGTGTATTCAGCCCTAGTATGTGTTATTTTCACACTGATACCTACCTAGATGCCTTGGCTTATTTTCTTCACAGGCCATGACCAAAGGGATACAGAATAGTCCCTTTTAAGGTGGGAAAAATCCCTTTTAAGGGTGGGGGAAGGAATAATGCTTAATGGCGGCAACTGGCTCACAAAATATTGTATGTAAATTAATGCATTTTGAATTTTTGTGAGGACAGATGGTAGGTTAAGGCAAATCTAAAGATATTTCTTCCCAGATGATTTTGTAAAGCAGCATAGTAGATTGTCAGTTTGTACACTTTTCTAATGGGACAAATTTTTTTGACTGCTGGGTTGTTGCATGGTGCTAAAACTGTGTGAATTGTAGCTCAGTGCTGTATCTTGCGGTATCAGTGTTTGCAAGCATCTGCAATCATACAGATCAGATTCCTGAGTGACTGTGAAGGATGATAATTTCTTGCATCTTAACCTTCCTGAATAGTGCAGTTGCCTAAAAAGAAAGGCCATGGTTGTATTTAATTTTGTGAAATCCAGCATATAACTTTTAACTTGGCTGAGCTCTATGGCTCCATTCAGCCACCTCCTTCCCCTGCAGTTCACAAGGAAGACAACTTTCCCCACTTGGTTCAATTTTAGTCCCTCTAATGGTTCTCTCCAGCTCTGTGCCTGAACTGCCTTCTATTTTGTCCTTTGTTAGCCTTCTTTTGCTGATATATAAACAGGTTGCTATTTGCTCTAAGAAACACATTGATACGCACTATGCACTTCTCCACTGAGCCTGGGAAACATTAGTGTCCAAAGACAGCAGCTGAGCTACTCTGAAACTGAGAAGCCCTTACACCCACCTTGACAGGACTGACTCAGCATATTAATTAGAAGTTTTAACCTCACTGCTGACCCCTATATTGTGTCAGGTTTTGGGTGTGGAGTTTAACCTTTGCTTATATTTGTTTCTAAAGTTACATTTATAACCTGAACAGGAGAATACAATAATTTTAAAATCTTGCATCAAATTCCAGTGAAGAAATTGATTGTATTAGTGAGCACTCTCCTAGCCACTTCTTTTTTTTTTTTTTTTTACTGCAAAGAAAGCAGTATGAACAGAGCTGACTTCCTAATCTCTGTTGTTACCTAAAAGTCAGGGCTGAGGTATTCATTTACACAACTGAATGCTTTTTTGTTTGTTTGTTTGACTAGAGCCTGTATAGTTCTTCTGACATTCACACTTAATATTGATACTCTGTAGGCCAGAAAATACTACTGAAGAAAGAATTCCTCAAGGTTGATTTGCTGTGAATGGCATTAGTAGAAGTTTAACCCTTGCTTGCAAAAAGAGGAAGAATTGACAGAAAAAAGTTTATACTTCAGATGTGTTTAAAGATTGTGTATCTATTTGTACGCTACAGATTTACTCATGCTATTTTGAGTATATTTTTTAAAGACTCTTTTCCTTTTTGTAGGGCATTGTCTTGATTTTAGTCTCTCCTTAATTAGTTTCTATTTATAGAGCAGATCAAGAGAAATAGTTTGCAGTGCCAAAAAGATGCATGTTTTCTTGCATATAAGTGCTTTCTTGCTTTAACTTTATGCAAATATTTTATTAATGTTTTTTAAAAGACCATGGGACATATTATAGACTTTAATTTTTTCCTGTAAGATTAAAACCAGCCATTTGTTTTTTTGCTTTAATTTTTAAGTACTTCAACCTCTGCTATAGCAAGGAGAAATGAACTATATATACTTAAATGTACACATAAAGATTAAAAGAATTGCAATCCTCAATTATTTAGACAACTACATCACTATAATGGATCTCTAACACAAAAGTCCTATTTTACAAAGTGCTATTACCAGCATTTGCTTCAATTTTTCATTGTGGAAGAACATTTCATTTCCAGCTTAAGTTCTCACTACATAGTTTTAAATTTCTTTGTGTTATAAATGCTGCTTCTGTGTCTCAGGAGGTTAGGTAATTTACTGCTTTTGACTCTAGATTTCCTACAGTCAGTTACACTACTGAAATTTTAGTGAAATAATGTGGGATTAAAAAATGAGTAGAGTTACTGTCACCTTCATCACGAAGTTATGTGTTTAAAGGTATGTTCCTGTGAGCTGTGTTCTGTGTGCTGGTATTCTTGCACATTCTTCTATATTCAGTATTCTGTGTCAAATGTCTATTAGTCAAAAGTCCTTTCTAGCAGCAAGTAAAATGCAACAATTCCCTTTTAGTGCGATGCTAATAATGAAAATGTAAATGCATGAACCAAGTTATTTAGGGCATGTAGGTGTTCTAGATACAGTATTAAAATAGAAAACTTCACCACACTGCCTTAAAGGTGAGAAAATAGTGTAAGTATCCTTTGCTTATAGTATCCCATAGAGCAAATGCTTTTAGTAGTGCCTTTTCTATCTTCACTATGAAGTTTCTAAAAAAAAATAATTTCAGCCTTCATATCTTCAACAGTTTCATAAAAGCTATACTACCCAATGAAATTCTATAATCCTGTGCATTTATACTGATGTAACTATAAAAATCCAAACCCGTTTATAATATCATGTAGTTATGTAGGTACTTACCATTTTAAAAGAAGCATCAAGTGGAATCAGTGGAAAGTCCCCAAGGTGTAATCAATAATTGATTAAAATTATCATCTTTCAAGGTATTATTTTGAAGTGCACAATCTGAAAATAGAGGAAATTTACTGACAGTTGCATATTTTGTTGAAAGAAGGATTGCTCAGACGCACTAACAACAAACTCTGTTGCCTTCTACAGAGTACAAGAGTGATTTATTTTGCAAATGTCTTTCAGCTGGGTAACTAGGTAACTTACACTATGCTACATGAAAGAGTTTGCATTCCATTTCGTGAAGCAGATTCCAGTGCTATGAGTGAAGGAAACAGATGGAGTAAGAGGAGGACAGATGGGTGACAAAAAAATTACAGGCACTGTTTTCAGTACCTGTGCATTAACTGCCATAATTTAAATTTTTTTTTTTAACTGAAAAATCATAAATTATTAATTTAGTACTACAGGGCCCCAAACTAATCTAGCTTAAAAGCATATGTTTGTAATGGTTAGTAGCAGTTCTAGATAGGCTACATCTGAGAGTAAAATTTTCTTTGGGCAAGAACATTAATTTTCTTAAGGAGATTTACACGTTTCTCTCTTTTAGCGATGAGGGAAATTTGTGGGTTATTCTGTCACATTGGACAGAATAGCTTTCCTCATAGACTAGAGGTGATGTAGTGAGTTCTCGGGGGCTGCTTCACCATGAAGGCTTCATGCAGCCTGGGAAGGATATGAACATCAAGAGGCCAAAGTAAAGTCTGAGAATACAGGAAGCCACTTTCTTGCCTGCAGCAACCTTGAATTGCAAGACTGGAATGATGGATTAGAAAATCAAAACAAGTTTACTATATATATACACACCAGAATTTCTTATCTGTTTCACAGCACAGCTGCTCTGTCACATACTTGACCTTGACTTTATTTGATCATCCCTGTTAAGTAGGAAGTTCAGCTGTGAACCAAAGAATTTAACACCCCTCACCCCATCAGCTTGCTGATGATTCTGTTGAATTTTTAGATTGTCGTAGTACAGATGGACACAACAATATGTAGGCTTAAGGTAGAAAACCCGCTTTATTCTTTCACAAGCAACCTTTTATAAGTTCAGCTAAGCAGGCAAAGCAGGTGTGTCCTTTTTTCTATAGGCTACATTTTGCTGTCTCCATTTTTCCAACTCCTTATTGGTTGTTATAGTGGCGCCTGGTATCTAACATTAGCAAAACCATTCTGTTCTGTGGTTACTTGTTCTTTCTTGTCTGTTCAGCTTCCTCTTATCTCGTAGCCTATGTGCCTTCCACATCTGAAGGGTACACAACAAGTTGGCCAAGGTCAATGTTATCCTCAGCCAGGGCCTGAGTACTTCCAGTCCACTAAAACCTCCCACATTAGATGAACACCTGTCCATAGGAAATTGGATGGTGCCCATACAAACAAATTTATTTTAGAATTTCTTGCAATTAGTGGATTTTCAAAATCATAGAATACAATAGAAATCACTCTTGTATTCAAAATATTTGAGAAATGTATATGGGTCAGAATATGTATTTGTTCTCATTCTTGTTGAATTTATATCCAGAAGTTTTCTTGCACAGGGACTATGTATGAATAGCCAGTATATTTCAGTCCAGCAAAGGCACAAGTATGAAAAATTCTGTAACTCAAGTATCTTGGAATTGGTTTTTTGTCAGCTTTTATTACTGTTCTTTTTATTTTTTCTGATCAATTTTTTGAATTAAAAATAAAATTAAAAAGTGTTTTGTCTTCATATGAAATTAGTTGTTTAGCCTTCATCCCTCAATTTATTAAATAACATTTAGAGTTTAATGTGGCAAAACCTGTATTTCTTAACTTTATTAGCTGGTGGTAGGTGATCTTCCCTGTATTATATCATTTACGGTAAGCAGGGCAGTGCTGGCTATCATGAGTGCAAGAGGATGGGTCACAGTCTTCAGTCATAAGTGAGTCCTGTTCAAAAATCATCATCTCCTCCCACCTTTCAACAAATCTCTGTTGGACTGGGATATAGCCCCTGCCCCTCCCACCGGTACTTCTTACAAAATTCCATATCTCCGTACTCCTTGACCTTCTTCCCCTCCCCCAATAATTGCTCATTTTCCAGTCTGCATTTGGAATAAAACAGACATGAAATAATGTTTGTAAGTAGGTAGGAGATAAACTATACAGCTTGCTTAAACCATCTATGTGAAAGTGACAGTTAACCAGCGTCAAAACAGTGAGGAACTGTGCCCTAATTTTCTAGATTAAAGATGCAAAACAATTATAACTTAATTCAAAATGATTAGCATAGAATTGCTTTAGAAATTAAAGTCAAGACTGGAATTTATCAAACAAGCTCACAACAGCAAAAGCAGGCACTCTTAAATCCTTAGTAAAAGTAATGGCCACTAATAAATCTGCCCTAATAGATAACCCTTCAGCCCATTGCAACCTGGCAGTGTCAGGAACTTCTTGATACTAGTAAGGAAGAGCAGTATAATTATTTTGATCTGTACATAAGTTAAAATTCGAAGGGAAGATGGCCCAAGGAGTGGGAAAAGGGCCATGCTGCTGCCAATACTTACCAGCAGTAAGCCTAAATGATGTGCAGTTTTGTATAGATGTCTGTAAACTGTTTATATGTATCTCATATTCTATAAAGAAAACAGATGCTTTCAGGTCCTTATTTGCCCTTACTAATTTAACTATTTTCATCCTAGTAAATAATCCCAGCTCCCCCTTTTTTGATTCCTTTTTTTTTTTAACTTATTTTCTCTATAAATAGTCAAATGAAATATTGTTCTAATTAATTAGGCAACTTTAAGTAAATCATACAATGTCAAGCTTTTGATAAGAAGAAGAGAGGAAAGTGCAGGCAGCATCCAAAATGACTTCTAAACATTGACAAAGAAAAAGGATGGGAAAACTTGAGATAGTCAGCTCTAACAGTTGAGTATTAATAATTCCAAGTTCCAGAAAAGGGAGTCATAGCATTTTGTTCTCTGTATGTGGGTAGTATATCACCACCTGTGAATTTGTACATATAAAACTTCCTCAGAGAGGTACAAATACAGAATACTGGGTATGTGCACAAATAAGGTGTTAAGCAGGCAAGCTTGTGTAAGGAACTTGATTTTGTGATGAATGTTCTGCAGAATGGCTGTTGTGATATATCCTGCTACTTGGTAATAGGAGAGGGACGTGTAACTAAATAACTCATTAGAATGATGAAGATCATGTTTAAGGTACACTATTTTTCCTCCACCTACCCCCCACCCCAGATATCCAGTTCACTAAAGAGCTTCAGTTAGTAGCAACAGCAGACTTTAGAGCATTTTGTTAAATAGCTGTTCATTGCAAAGTTCATGCCACCATTACTAAACTGAAGCTTTACTGTGTTTAGATTAAATAATAACGAAGTTATTCTGTGAACCTAGAGCCCATGATGATTTGAGTAATTTTTTTTTTCATAGTGTTGAAGTCTGCAGAACATCTCATCACAGGCCAGGGGCTTAGAAGTGGCTCCTTGTGTTTGTTGAGCACCATAATTCTATGCCAGCTTGACTTCTAATTATGTTCGCTGACGTCTTGCTAAGTTTTTATCTGCTTTATACTGTAGTGACAAAGGCTGAATATATTTTAAACAGAGGCTTATCATAATACTTCACAGTCTCATTAAAAGTTTCAGCCAGTCTAGTCTACAATTTCATCTTCTTTTAATGCATTTCCATTTTCTTTATATTGCATGCACATACTGAATTTAGAGAAGACTTTACTTCATAAAGCATCTACTTTGGTTACAGTAATTTTATACTTATTTCATCATTATTGCATGAGGTTTGTATTGAGTATATGATTCAGCTTGCTGCTTGCTCTTTTTTCAACTAAAACACAATTTCTCTGCCATAGCACTTTCATTAAAAAAAGTGCATGCTTAAACATAAAAAAACAGACAGGTAAAAAAAATGACTCCTTGTCCTTAAATGCATTTTATTCTTTTTCTCAGCCGAAACAGTTCCCATAAGGAATATTGTCAAGTTGTCTGTTTTCCAGCAAATCCTTATTCTCTCACACATCCAAAAAAGCATCATTTTGTTGCTTTGTGAAATTGAACCAATTTCAAAATTCATGACCATTTAGAGTTGTAAATAACACTCGTTCTCCTATAAAGTACTAAGTAATAAATCATTACTATTTCATCGTGCTGGAAATAAAAATAAGCTCTGCTATGTGTTACAAAAAAGGTGAAATTTTCATATTACTTAACTGCTGTGATTTTAGCACTAATTTCATGTGAAAAAGTTAGCTTTTGGCTGTGTGAGTCCATAAGCTGAACTAATCATTCACCTTTGTCTAATCTTTCCACCTTCTGCCCCTATAAACACTTTTTACATTGTTCCCTCCATGGTGCAGTAATCTTAGTCCCATTAAAAAGATGATATCTGGAACATATTTCAGTAGACAGCTTTCATGCTTGTGTGTATTTGTCACTAGCCTTTTTATAATTGCTAGTTCCACCAGCAATGACAGTCTTGTGCAGTCAAGTCTTCTCTCTGTCTCTCTGTCTCTCTCTCCATGTTTAAATATATCAACCATAAATTTTGGCTGGTACATTCAGCTAAATTTGACAGAATGATAGATTTCCTAAGGAACAACACGGTGTCTATATGTTCTGTTTGCTAGCGGCTAACTGGTAAATTTTGATGTCCAGGCTGAACCCTGTAGTGGCACAGATGGGGACAGTCTCTTGGGGCAGTGGGACAACTAAGGATGTTGCTTTTGAATATATTTCTGTGAGACTCCTATGTGGTCCAGGAGCATTACCTATCATATCAGTATATCTCTGGGAATTTTCACCTTTCTGTTTAGTTATCTTTTGTGCAATGAGTTCAGGTTATTATTTCACTCAATAAACTGTATTTTAAAGGTATTTAGGAAGCTTAACTTAAAAGACAATTTTAAAAGAGAAGAAATGTAGCGGGCTTTGCTATATATTATTCATAGTTTGATGGTTTGTTTTTTGTTTTGTTGTGTTTTTTTTTGTTCTGTGGACAAAACAAGCAGTGTTTGGAGAAACAAGGCAAAGTTCTTTGAAATTTTGAAAAATATGTAAGCTAAGTGATAATGTGATATTATAAGTAAAAAGTGATAATGATTCCATGATTCTAACATGGAGGAAATAATATCTCAATGGCAATATTACTTTTTAATTGCAAACATCACTGTCCCTATCTTTGATGCCAGTTGAATTCATGGTATTCTTACATTTAAAAAATGGCGGCAAACCCAGTATATTATCACAGAGCATGACAAAGTACAGTATAGTCTGTAGCACTATACAGTGCACAGCATCAGTATGGATGCAGGGTTCAGGTTCATCCTTACAAACATATACATGAAGCGTCTGATTTTTTAGATTTATCTGTGGTATTAGGGTCTGATGGGCACCAAGACACAAACTTGCAATCTGTAGTACTGAAATGTAAAATCAGTATCTAAACAATGAGTAAACACAAAACACTTCTGAAAAAAGAAGAAAAAAACCCCTTAAGTTTAGGGCCTTTTTTTTACTTCAATACTTCAATAATTATTTTGTGAGTAATTTTGTGTGTATGTACGTGTGAGATCTTACATGTCTTGTAAGCTTTTTTTTGTGCTAACATGCTGTTTTGGTGATTGTTATTCATATTAGTTTATTCACTTCCTACTTTTTGGAATCTGGCTGAATGCCAAATCATCTGCTAGATAATAATCTGGGATTGTAATTAAATGTAGATACAGAATATGTACTTAAATACTGATTACACAAATCCTGAGATCGTAATCTGAGTGATGATAACTAGACTCAATTCATGAATGGATACTGTCCAATTTTATTACATTCCTAATTCTTTTAATTATTTTATTTTTTCATAAAAATAGCTAAGAAACTCACTCCTTCCAAAGTGAATGTATTAATATCCTTACAATTTAAACCAAAGCCTTTTGAAAGATTGTATCTTACAGCATTGGAATCTGTTCCAAATTGTTCCTGTGTCAGTTTGCCAAGTGTTTCATTATTTTCACGAGGACTTTGCTAATAAGTGCATGTTAGATGTGACACAGGAAGCAAGAGTATATTTAAGCTTCCCAGAACTTCTCATTATAAGAGTTTGCCTTCAGTTGCTAGGAGTTTAGCCAAACTTTTGAAGTATTTGGGCTGAAATGTGGGTTTGCATTATGATACAGCCTGTAATTATGTGAAAGCACACTATTCTCCATCTCATTCCCTGCCTGCCTCACTCAGGTGACAAGATGGATAGTACTCATTTAATGGGCAGTTTCCCAATCTGTCATTTTAAAATGTGCTTTCTTCAGTATGTGGCCCCTTTCCCTGCTGCAGCGTTCAAACCCTGCTCTGAATATGACACTATTGATTTCCTCATAAGAGTGATGGGCTCCATTGAGGATACGATATCTGAGTTTACAAATGTTAGTGTTTCCATTTTATAATACTCTTGTGAAATGAGTGGTGGTTATTATCTCTGTTTTACAATGTGGTACTGCAGTACAGTAATAGATCCTCAAAGCACAGAACAGTTTAGGTGTTTAATGCAAAATGATTGGTGGTACCTTATTTCTCAAAGTACATAGTTTTTAATATTTGGCCAGAGCTGGAGTTTTTAAAACTAGCTATTCAATTAACTTCACTGTAGCTATGACTTCTTAAAACTTCTGCAAACCTAATACTTTGTGTGTCAGACCGAGTGCTCAGAATGCACAGCAGCTGCTTTTGAAAGTTTTGACTGAACCAATTTGCCTGGGATCACACTGGAATCAGTGGCAGAACTAAAAAGAAAACTCAGTTCTCCACTCTACTTTCTTTACCATAAGACCTGGTCTTCCTTTCAATTTCTGTAACAAAGGAAAATGGGTTTACAAACATAAAGGTCATTCTCTATACAGCTGGCTTTCATCCTCTGAATGTCATCTTTCCTGTGCACAGCAGTGACAAGATTTTCTTCTTGAATTAAAAAAATTGCTGATGCTTAACATTTCACAGGTAGGTAGGAGTTAGCAGGATATATGCTAAATTATGTTTCATTTTCCCTCTTATGCCTATAAAAGAACTTGTCTCTTTTAAGTAGTATTTACATATCTTTCACAATCTTTTATCTTGAGCTTAGCTTAAAACCTCCATTAGCATTTTTACTCTTGTCACTTGCAAAATGCACATCCCTGGAATCTGCATGGTGCAGCCTATGTTATTTACTCTAAATTCTAGCAGTATTTCAGGTCCACAGTGGCATACACTGGCTTGACATAATGGCATATTCAAAATTCTCTTCTGGTGATATTTTCAACACATCTTTACTGGAAAGCTGGTTTGACAGTAGAAGCTGGGAATTTCTGACTAAACTGACTTTTTTTTGTGCTATCCTTCTAAGGACAGATTTTCAAACAGGTGACTGCTTTAGTGACATTATATTATAAGTTGTTTTCAGAGGTAATGACTGACAGATTTCTGGAAAAAAGAGTAGACATTATGAAAATATCTGTTTTGTAAAAAAAATTAATGTGGGAGGCTCACTTCTGAAAATTTGGAAATGCAGAGACAAGAGGTCCTCTTACAAGATAGTAAGATGGACAAGGCTGCTCTGGAGGCTAAAAGTCAGGGCATGGGGACTTTGATACTGAAGCTGCTTTCATCACCCCTGACCATGTGGTCCTGCCCTCATGTGGTGAAAGATAGCTCTCTCCACTGTATTGGCTGAGCTAGGCACTGTTATGGCATAGACATAATCACAAAAATTGTGAAAACAATCTTTTCTGGAGAGTTATTTTTAAGCCAAATCATTTCATGGCACAGTTTATAGCAGAATTTCATGAGCAGTTGTGGTGCTAGAAAGGAAAGTTTGGAACTTCTTAAACCAGCTTTTCTCCGAAGTCCATCAATTGTGGAATTAGGAGTAAGCATTGAGGTATGACACCTAATTAACATCCTAAATCCTGTCTACCTGTGTAGTTAGTTATAGATGTTGTCATTTCAGATCAGGCTTAACATTTTGTCTTATCCAAATCCACTCAGATATAATCTATGTTTATGGCAGCAAAACCAAGCTGTGTTGCTCAAACTTTATGTACAGAATGGGAGAAAATGGAGATCGGGGATTGATTAAATTAACTGGCAGTATGCTGGGTATTTTTCTCAGCTGAACAGTGTATTAGATTAAGGACATGTACATCTAAGGACATAAATTTGTATACATAAGACATTACATCAATGTAAATTACGGTGTAGGAGAACAAATGAATCACGATTTTTTTAATGAACTATCCTTTGAACCCTATGGATACATGGCCAGCTGTGATCCAAATGAAGAAAAATAAGATCCAGGAGAGAAAAGTGAGCCAACTAGATGTGTATGCATTTTGTTTTTTAAAAATCTCTATAATGTACATTTAATTTGTATTTGAAAATGTCCAACAAGAGTCAGGAATAGGGCTTTATCCTATGCTTACTTCAGTATGAACCACAATACCATAGGGAGGCACAAACATGGTCATGAACAGATTGAGTACTCTGTGGGTAAATTGAGCCATACCTCTTTAGAACCTGACAATTTGTTATTAATAGGTGGGCACAGTGGATGAAGGGATGGAAAGACTTCAACATTACCTTTTTTAAGAAAACAAAACAAAAATTTTGGGAAATCTGAGCAGCTAGATTGTTTTGTTCACTTGTACCTCATAAGTCCTTTTGCCATCTTCTAGCCTGATTCATTCACCTCTAGGTCACTTGGGGGAAGGAAGCACATTAAAAAAGTACAAAGGATGTTTTAAACGTTAAACATCAATAGGAAGCAATGAGTGGAGAAACCTCAAATGTTAGGCAGAATGAACAGTTTTGCCTTATTTGTTAAATGTCAGAACTGTAATTTAGGGTTTATTGCAGTTAAATGGAGATGGTATAGAAAATAAATCAGAAAATAATATCAAATTGTATCCTCAAGCAACTATTTTATTAACATTATTCTTTCAGCCGTTCAAAATTTCGACTTATTTAATTTTATGAAACTCCTTGGTTTTACAAAACTCTCTTTTTGTATTCATCCTTAGTCAGGTTTTTATACGAATATAACCATACTATTACCAAAAATATATTTAAAAAAAATCAAAAGGAAACCTCCTTGCACATTTAGATATACACATAACTGAAGGTGAAAATGAGGGAGAAGCCTATTGGCTCAGTATCAACCTTCACAAGACTGCCTCGAGACTCTAATCAAATGAATAGGTTTTTTTCCCTGCTGAGCAGCTGTCTGTGAGAAGTTCTTAATTAATGTAAAATGTCTTTCAGTAAGTGTTGTCTACATCTGAATAAGAAATTTTATTTTCTCTGTATTATTTTAATAAAAATTTGTGTAGAGGTAATCCTTTATCAGTAGTGTTTGGAATTATTCAATAGATTGCCAAGAGGAAAAAGAAGTCATTTAGACAATGTAGTGTTGCAAGGTGACATGTAATTATAGATCTGCAGCAGTGTCAGCTAGTTAGATATTATTAAATTTTGTTAAGTTCACGGAAGCTTGCTTTAATGCTAAGGAAGGAAGCTTGCAAAATTGAAAACATACAACTGGTTACAAAATTATCTTCTATTTTCATAACCCAAGGAAAAATAGCTCTGTCCTGTAAGATTAAAATCCAAAATTGTCTTTGTGATTAATTCTTAATAAATAAATTTCTTCCAGTGAAGTATGCACATGCATTCTCTGTATATTCTTTACAAGCTATTAGGAGAAAGCTTGGTAGAATTTTCTTTCTATAATCAGTGTCACCTATCTATGTCTGAATAGCAGTGTTATTGCAGGCTTGTTAATAGGGTTTTGAAGGACTACTAACCTTTAGATTGTCCTGATGCACCTATCCCAGCAACGCAGAGGAAAATGTACTTCAGGGAGGTTCAATTCACTGGAACTCTAGAATTTATTTCAAAAGTATTTCAGTTCTCAGTGAACTCATATATGTCTAAAGGGAACTGTACTTGGGAATAAAGGGAATAATCCCAGAGTATATATTTAGTTAAGTTTTTATATCCAGTGCCTGATGACAAGAAGTGGGCAGCAAACATACCTGAAGAAATCTAAGCTAGTATGCCATGAGGTGTTCATAGTGTACAATTTACTTGGGAAGGAGACACAAATCCTGACATCTTGTAACAAAACAAGAAAAAAAAATTCTGACCTACTCAGGCTAAACCTTTTTCTTGCTTAAATAACAAAACAGTGTTAAACTGCATCTGCAGTGCATCTCAGAAATTTGTTACAGGATTCGTTAGCATTCACAGTGTCTTAAAAAATGTGGTATGATCATTAAAACTGATGACAGCAGAATCTACAACTAATTTGCTGTGGTCAGTTCCAGCTATGGTAACCTTGCTATGTCTTGGAAACAAACTTCAAAATTGAGTTAAAACCACATTAGACAAGCAAGCCTCCTTGATGGGGCTGTAAAAATGTTGAATTTTCAGAAAACACAACTACAACTTGGAATAGATTATAATGTAGCTGGCAGCATATAGTTTTTAACTATGGCTGGCCCTGTGTCATGAAATGTATTACACTTCCCTGTGGGAGTGCTAGATGTGGTATTGTCTGAGGATTCATTCATATCAAGACACTACATAATAAAAGAAAACTATCAGCTCCTAACCTGGAAGGAGAAAGACCCACAATTGTCTACATGCAATTTAATTCTGAAGAGATAATTGGAAATGTAACCAGTGAATAGATTTCCAGCTGGAATAAAGTATTAGACTTTAGGAGACTTGTGAGGAGTGATGATCCTAGAATAATTATCCATATTATTGGGGGCATTAAAGAGGAGATTTAATAGCTAGAGAATATGTAAAATTTGTAAAAGGAATACAAAAACATCTCAAAACTTTTTTTTGACAATTGAAGGAAAAAAAATCCAACTCTTCTCTCCATGCATTTTTTTTTCTGTGTAAAATGCAGCCTAATTACAGTATTTTTCTACTATTCAGAATCAGTTTTGTGCTCCAAATGCTTTTTTCATTCCAAAGTACTCTTCCCCATATGCCATTCCTGTTTTGCAAACAAAAGCAGCACCAGCACAAAGATCTAAGCACACTGGTAAAAGACTGTAAGTAGCAATTCCATGAGTGAAGTCTTTACGTAAAGGAGAGATGTGGCTCAGTTGTTTTAGTCCCCCCAACTGGAGATGGAGAAAAGCTTTAAAAATTGTTTTACAGTTGTACCATTTTCTAAAGTTGTTTCCCAGAAAGTAAAACTCTAAATGATTTCGTTAGAATGCAGTGGAACTATTAATTCCAGCAATCATTGAATGCTGAATCAAATAATTGCTGGTATTAATAGTATTGGTCTCTCTGAGTTCAGATGAAATTAATAATCATTGACGGGTGCATTGGTGTAAAATTCATCCCTCTGCAGAAGGGTCTTTGTGAGTTTGTGTGTCACTTAAGAATTGGAACTGAAATAACGTTTAATGCTGCTGGACTGAGCATTTTGATGTGTGTTGCTGAGTAGTTGTGTGAAGTTAGGCAAATATTTTACCTCTCTCAAATCTGAAAAGGCCCTCTGCAACACTAGTGCCTTTCAACAATGCCAGGTCTCAGATTTACTATGTATCTCGCAATAGCTGGTGTTTTTCTTAAAGTCCCATCTGCTAAATCAGTCTCAAAAATTTGTTAGGTCATAATGGTTCCTGAAAGAAGTCTGAAAACATGAGCAAATGTTTACCACGTCTCAAAAATCCACAATCAAGATCAGAAAAACAAAGTGAAAGGCTTTATGTTTTTGATATATGAGGGGAATTGACTTGGAGGTCAGTTATGTGAGATTTCCTGGGCTACAGGAGTGTGATGTATGCCCTTTCATTCTGTGTTTCCCTTTCACTCCTCTTCCCAGTACAATCCTAGCATTTCTAGAGTCACCCTGCAATGATGCAGCAGTCGGATGATTGCCATATTGCTTTAAGCAATGCTTGGAATACTTGGAAAAACAGGGTAGAAGAAATGTGCAAACAAAAAGACTTCTAATTTTGATGCTACAGTGTTCCTTGTTTTCTCTGTAAGAAGAATGGGATCTATGTGGTCATTTAAGTAATAGGTCAGGTCAGTAACTGGGATTGTGCTTTTACTGGTAGACTTAGTTGGTCCTCACAAAAGAATATCTTCCAATATTTGTAGAGTTTTAAAAATTCAATTGTTTCATGGTGTTTGCTTTTTATGACCATTCTAGAAAAGAAACTTTACAAAGGGAGTGTTCACAGAATACAATTTAAGTTTATACTGGAGGAAAGGGTGTTTGGAGAGCACATACTGGTTCTAAGAACAATGTTCAAGCAAACACTGAACAAAATCTAATATATAGCCTAGGTAAATAGTTTCACAGACTAAATTTTGAATAATAAGCATTCACAATGTGAGTGAGATACAAAAAAGGAACTGTTTGCAGAAATTATTCAGCAAATAGTTGTAATCAATAATACATATGAGAAAATTGTGATCCACTCAGGCATTTCATTAGTAAGTAAAAAAGGTAAAAATTGTAAACTAAATTATTAATGGCAAGTAAATTATTAATAATTTCTACTGTTGAGTGATCATGTGCTGACTTTGAAATGTTTCAGAGTATGTGATTTCTTTTCACTGGTTTTATTTTAACATGACAGGTTCTGAGTTCAAAATACAGATATTGCTCACAGGAGCAATAAACTCTAATAAATCATAAATCCTGTGCACTGTATTGCTCTACAAAAGGCAACCATATGTAAAGGCACTTATCTAATAAAAGTGAATGGGCCTATTTGCCTTCAAGCATAAAAAAGTGCTGTGTGTGCTGGACTATTTATGTATCTGAAGGTAATCATATCACCAAGTGTTTGCTGTATTCTCTATTAGACTGTAAGTAGGTAGCTGGGACAGGCTGGCTGGTCATAGCTAATTAATAGGAAGAGCATGGTCTGGACTCTGGTTTTTGAAGTACCACGTAGAACGATATATTAACTTCTGGTAATAATAATATGCATAGCTGCATGTTTCAGTGTGCTTTAACAACGTGGGCTTACAGCTCCCATTTTCACAGAATCACAGAATGCTTGAATTTGGAAGGGACTTTCTGAAGGTTATCTGGTCCAACCTTCTTTTTCAAGCAGGGACACCTAGATCTGTTTGCCCAGAACCATGTCCAGATGGCTTTTGAGTATCTCCAAAGATGGGAATTCTTCATATGCAGGTGGGCTTTTGTACTAGAGGGGCAGATGCTGCTGCAGCATTATCATGCTGGTAATAAGTATCCTTGGGGCATCCCTAACCATCCTAGAAGGTTATATCCTACTTAATTCTACAGGGTAAATATAGTGATGTTTATTGGTTGAAGGCCATTGTAGGGGAAATCAGAACTTTTGTGTCATAAGGAAATTGCTTTGTGCCTTCTGGGCTTTCACTTAGTTATCTGTAAATGCAGTGAGTACACACCTGCATTGCTATGATTTCTTATTGTTTATAAAGTCTTTGTGAGAAATCATTCTGAAAATAGGGAAGACATACATTAGTATTTATTACACAAAAAATACACTTCTAAACAGAACAATAAAATAATTCCATTACTTGAGTCACATGTGATGTATATATGTTCACTGAGGCAGAAATCTTATCTACCTTATGATAATTTTTCCAGTATCATATACAGCATCCTGATCCAGGGTACCAGATCCAAATTAGGTTTTGAAAACCACTGAACATATATAACTAAAAATGCTGATTTTGCCATGACAGTGTTTATCAGTTAAAATTATTTCTGAAATGTCTTACTGAAACAAATTATCCAGGAACTGTAGCCTTTACAAAAATGAATAAATAGTAAAATAGCATTCCTTTGGAAAGAGTCTATAAATTTGTGCTTATCAACAAGTGAGAGACTTTAGGGATACTCTCTGTTTTATATCCTATGAAGTAAAAATGCATTTTTTAGAGTGTTCCTTTTCACTTATCATAGGAATACATGCTGTTATTACAAATAACATTCTCAGACCCTAGTTTATATACTATAAAGAGTAAAATGTGTTATTTGCCATATATATTTCCACATATTGAGTGAAACAATAGTTTACCACATGTTCTTGAGAACTACTTTTTTAATCTTCCAGAATCTTTTATTGTATTCTAGTCCACAAAATGCTCCTTTGAAAGTTCTCCTTTCTAATGTTTTTCATTTGTATTTTTCTATTTCTAAGATATCAATACTTACAGTTCATAAATGTATGTGTTCCATGTCTAATGCTTTGGGTTCCATGTTTCTACACTGTTTAAGAAGGAAATAGCAGTATGACTTAAGATGATCTTATATATTCTTCCTGCTGTTCTGCCCAGTGAGTGTTAGGTTAGGGCTGGTTCAATTTGGTGTTTAATAGGAAGGACGTGCATTGCTATTAGCAAACTAGAATTCTATCCCTGAAAAAGAGTTCAGTTCTTTTTCATCTGTTGCAATGGACTGTCATCAAAATTCTTACAGCTCTGGATAACAGAAAAACTGTGTCTGGAGTACCTGGCAAGTTTTCACTTCATATCTGATAATTCCCAAATGCTGATCTTTTAATTGTTGATAATATTCCTACACTTAACAGAGATAAGGTAATTGAACTTTGCACCTTTTTTACTTCGGTGAGAAAAATAAACACTAGATGTAAACTTAAATGCTCATCTGTTAATGGTTTGTCAGAAAATCTTGAGGTAACATCTTAAATTTCTGATCTTGGCAATAAGGTAGTTATTTCAATTTCTGCTTTGAGAGAGTCCTCCTTGCTTCTGAACAATTGAAAGTTTATACACCTTTGTGGATAATAGTAAGTATAATTTTGGGCCAGGAGCTACACAGTTTCAAAATAATAATGCCAGGTTATACTGAACCATTAAGATATAGAAAATGGTATGATCTCTTCATTCTAGATATTGGTAATTACCTATGTTTCTGTTATTATGTCTGTGTACATAAAGAAGAGCTAACTAATTAGCAGTTACTTGCTAAATGAAATGGTGATGCCACTGATACTTAGCCATTGCACCCAGGGAAACTGTAAGAACATATCACAGTATCACAGAGTATCAGGGGTTGAAAGGGACCTTGGAGATTGAGTTCAACCGCCCTGCCAGGCAGGATCATAATCTAAGTATAATCTAACCTAACACAGGTCACAGAGGAACGCATCCAGGCGAGTCTTGAAAATCTCCAGAGAAG
>JANHGL010010109.1:0-11464 GCA_024611195.1 Ceyx melanurus | reverse complement strand
AGATTGGCCATGAGGGCGGCGTGTCTGAGGGGGGAAGAGGTGCGCGCTCGGCTCCAGGCTCCCCCCCTTAAGCGCAGGAAAAAAGCTCTACGGGAGAAAGACGGGGGTGCGCGGGGCTGGCGGGGCTTGGCTGCCCGCTGCGGCCCGGGGCTGGGGTGAGGGGGGTCCCGGAGCTTCGGGCGGGGGCGAAGACCTGCGGGTGATGCTGCCGGGCTCCTGCCCTGCGGCCCCCCTGAGATAGCCCAGCGGGGTGTGACTCCACTGAGCGCGGGCTCCATCGCGGTCTGAACGTCTTAGGTGCGCCGCAGTGTTTTCAGTGCGTGACTTGGGAGCCAGTGTGGTGCAGGCTCGTTTCCAGTGGGGTGGGCTGGTTGGTTTGTTTTTCAGGTTGCTCTGCTGGACGTAGATATCTGCGGGCCATCAATCCCTAAAATGATGGGTCTAGAAGGAGAGCAGGTAAGTGAATCCTCTAACCTGTTGTTCAAAGGATTTCTGCTTAAACTTTCTGTTAGCATTTTAGGGCTCTCTAGCCCCAGAGAGCCAAAAAGGACTGTTTATTCTAGAGAATGACTGTAGCAGTGGGTAGGGAAATGAGGGGAGATGAAGCTCAGCAAAATGTAGTTTGTAAGTTGTCTGCTTTTTGGATGACTGGTTCTCAAAACCAGCTCTTGCTGTGTATTGGCCACGTATTTGTGACTGCTTAAATAATAAACTTAGTGTGCTGCTCTTTATCAGACTCCAAATCTTTAATGAAAGTATATCTCAGGTACATTTCTTGTCAAAGAGTTGTTCCCATTCACTTACTAATGGAGATCTTGCCCTTCTGCAGTTTCTGACTCAGAGGCTGCAATACAGCAGTATGGTACCTATTGCCAGTTTAGTTAGGTTGATTGTTTATGTGTATCTGCCTCTATTTCAAAGTAACTTAATGAAATGCTTCAACTTTTCAGGTTCATCAAAGTGGATCTGGATGGTCTCCAGTGGTGAGTTGGTGCAGCAGTTCCAGAAAGTTTGTTGGGTGTGTTTGGGTTGGGCACCACTTTCTAAAGAGAAAAATGAGTGAGAAAAGAAGATGATATAAATAGCCAGACTTGCTGGAAAGATTGATGTGTATATAGACATTTTAGATCAGAGTCTTACGTTTCCTTTTTTATTCATAATACTACTACATTTCCAAAATAGTTTTGTTATTTTAAGTATTTTTTGTTTCCTGACTTAGTTTCTGTATTCTGGGTAGTAAATCTAGGTGAAGTGATTTCATTGCCTTTATTTATTGTGCTGCCTTTGCAAAGGCAGACGAAAGGTATTTTACACCCCATGAAAACCTCAGTAATATTTAGAAAAGGCAGTTAAAGTTTTTCTGGAGTGTTGGTTTTCTAAATGCCCCTTTAGTGTGTGTGCACTGTTAGAAAGATAGTTTGGATCTTTTTCTGTCTGTGTACATTGCACAAAACCTGTAGCTTTTAATGCCCTTTGACGAGAGAGACACACAAGGTTCTATGCCTTAATTCTCTTTTTTAATTTCTTTGCCATCCCCTAACTGCTTTTTCTAGACAATTTGGTTTTTTTGACTGGATTTCTCTTTCTTTACTGTTCTGTATCCTCTACTGAGTTGCTCCTCTTCTCTTTTAGTATGTTGAAGAAAACTTGGGTGTCATGTCAGTGGGGTTCTTGCTTAGTAGTCCTGATGATGCTGTCATCTGGAGAGGACCAAAGAAAAATGGTGTGTATCAACTGTTCTCAACAATATCATAAGCTTAATTTATTAATAACAGAAATACAGCATAGTAAGGTACAGAAAAAAAAAATGTTTGAAATGTTTTGTATTTTCTTTAGTTGAACATACTGATTTGATGAAGTTAGAAGGTCAAATACTGTATTTTATTAATTGGGTTTTTTAAGACTTAGCAACATAATTTCTGTACTTATGTTGACAAAAGAATCTATGTCCCTGGACTGTAAAAGTTGAAATAAATAATTAAATTTTAAATACAGGGAGATTTTTTTTTCTTTTCCACATTCTTATCCTTTCCTCTAGGCTTGATTAAACAATTTCTTCGTGACGTGGACTGGGGTGAAATTGACTACTTGATTGTGGACACACCTCCAGGAACATCAGATGAACACTTGTCACTTGTGCAGTATCTCGGTGCAGGGCACATAGATGGTGCTGTTATAATCACTACCCCTCAGGTAGGCAAACCTACATTTCCAGTGGCAGAAGCATCGTGGCATCTAAAGAAATTCCTTGGTTCAGTGACTTTAACTTCAGGGAAATGATGGTGTCCTATATTAATATAGGACATAAAGCATAAATATGGCTGAATCTTTCTTAGAGTCAAGTCAGGTGTCAAAACAGAACCATATTCCATAGGCTGGAGCTGCTCTGTTGCTACTCAGAACTGTTGTTACAGCACCTAACATAAGGAATATAAACCTAAGGTTTATTCCTCAGAATATGAAGAGAGCAGTAATCATTATGAGCTTTCTTTAGCTCTAAGGATGGAACTAAACAGGTTTAGCACCAAAACATGACAGTGAAAATAGCAGCATCTTCTGATCTTTGTAGGAAGTATCTCTTCAGGACGTGCGGAAGGAGATCAGCTTCTGCCGTAAAGTGAAACTGCCCATCATAGGTGTAGTGGAAAACATGAGTGGCTTTGTATGTCCAAAGTGTAAGGTAAGGCTGGCTGGGCATAACAGCTCATCTTGATGTTGTTTGTATCTAAAGCACTGCTCCAAAAATGCCTTGGTCCCAGAAATGCAATATTTTCTCTCTTGATTTTCACGTTGCCCCAGAATGAATCTCAGATCTTTCCCCCAACCACGGGAGGTGCAGAGAAGATGTGCCAGAACTTAAATGTTTCCCTCCTGGGTAAAGTGCCTCTAGATCCTCTGATAGGTAAAGTTCCTTTTATTGCACTATGTTTAAAACAAGTTTTTCCTTTTTATACTTAGGTTATTACTGGAAACTCCTGACTTGGACACTGATCAGTTAGAATATTAGACATTTTGTCTCTTAGGTAAATATAGATAGAATATTTATTTGAATTAAAAGTTACTGGAAGTGTGACAGCATATTGTGAAAAGAGGAAAGTGCCAGGATAATTTCCTTAGTCTGAAACTTCATCTTGTTTAAGAATAGATTATGTATCTTTTCAGTTATATAAACATATCTGAAATCCAGTGTGACATTCTTTGGTGTGAGAGTGGCTCTTCGGAAGGATATAAAGGGTAAAAAGGTTCACCTTTTTCATTGCCTTGCTTTCATGCTTTTCCCCTGTCCTTCAAGGAAAAAATTGTGACATAGGTCAGTCTTTCTTGTCTGAAGCCCCTGAGTCTCCAGCAACATCATCTTACAGGGACATCATTCAAAGTAAGTGAAAATGAATCTGCTCAGCTCTGAGCACTCACCAGAACTGTGCTGTTCTGCCTCAAATCATAACAGCAGTGGGGGTGCAGAGCTGTATCAGAGGCAAACACTGTGTTCCCTTCTCCTGGGCATCAGCCTTCACAGGCTTTTGAAGTGCCAACAACATGGTGTTTAGTAACTGGCTTGGCCTGGGTCAGGAGTTCTTGGAACAGACACAGGGAAGGGTCTGAGATGACAGGCTGGGTGCTGGGGGGTGCTGACCACAGCTGCCTAGTGACTGCCACTGGTTCTGACTGGAGCTGCACAGGAAAACACACAGAAGCTACCTCAAGAGCCAGTCATGTGGAGTTTAAAAATGCAAGCACCTAGCCATGGTCACTGTGATCAAGGCCCAACTTGTGATACTTGTACCACTGGGTGACAGTGATGCAGCAGTAACTCTGAAATGCTGTATATTGCTTATTCACTGTCTTTGCAGGAATTCAGGAATACTGCGATCAGCACCATTTTCAAGAAGAAAAGTCTATCTAATTATTGAATGGATAAAAATTGAGTAGTTCATGTCTCATGCAAAAGTAATTTATGCCTTGATTTAATAGAAGGAATGTATTCTTTTTGTATATTGCAAATAAATTCTTAATATAACTGCTCTTGCCTTAGTTTTTTTTTCCACAGTTGAAGATTCTTGTAATTCACAGGTGGGCTCAGAGCTTGCCAGAAAGCACTGAAACAGGCTTCATCTGTGGGACTGAGAGCTGGTAGCACAATACTTAGAACCTGGGTATGGAGTTGGTGTCTGAAAACCTGTCTACAAGATTTTCTGTAGGAAGTTGAAGCTAAAGAGGCTTAGACAGCAGGGTGTTGTAGCCCACATGGCTGCTGTGCACACAGTGGGGTTTGTCCTGCCTTCTGCACCAGGGTGTGTGGCCGTGCCCACTCTCTCTCCTACTGTTTAAGCATCTTTCAGTGCAAAAGATCTGTAGTTAGAGTGAAATTCAGTGTAGTATTTTCTCCTGTTTTAGAAATGACATCACTTTTTAAATAAAAAAACTAGAGTTTAGGCAAGTTACAGTACAAGAACAACATTGATTACAGGTCTTAGAATAAGATGAACGTCTTCACCCAATGCTGTGTGAATGTGCTGCTTCTGTTCTTCCTTCTGCTTGACCTTCAGCCTGAACAGTGAAAAAACATTTGCTCTCTTTAAGAGGCCTTTTTCTGGTTGTAAATCCTCTTTTTATTGAGGAATCAAAGCTTTGAGAAGTCAGTACAGGGTACAAGAGGGAAAGGGAGTTTGATTTTGTGTATCTGTAGTTCCAGATTTAAACAAATGAGCATCATCTCTTGGTTTCTAATTATTAACTAAGTTAATCAAACACCTTGAGGTTAGTTGACAGATGATTTTTTTTTTTTCCTTAAAAAGGTGTGCTCTGAATAAACCAGAACTTATTTTTGTGCCTATACAAACCACTTCTTGGTGGAGCTTTGAAGTAACAAAGCCTCTAAACCTTTCACAAGCTAAGGACTCAAACACAAAAGACATCAGTTGGTTTTTTTATTATTTCATGCAGGAATAATTCTAGAAGAGCTTTACTTAAATATCTTCATATGAAGAGCTTTCATAAATATTTTTACTGCTCCTCTTTTCAATTCTTCCTTAACTGATTAGTGCCTGTCTTCCCATGTTCTTCAGTGTGGTCTTCTGAAACTCCCCTGGAGGGCCCTGTGGAACAAGCCACATGGGTGTTACCATGACCTTGGAGGTGGGCACCTCTTCTGAAAAACAGAGAAGAGCCTGGTGGAAGCCAGAGGCTTGGAGATTCCTCTCCCAGCTGTGCCTAAGGCATCACTCCAAGGATTTAACTGAGGATGTTCTTCACAGGGCTTGGAGCAGCTCAGCTGTGAAGCTTCAGCAGGCTCTGAACACAGAGTGACCTGGTGTGGGATATGACCCCTCCAAGCAAGCTCAGAGGGACAGAGGCTGACTGGAAAATCAGTAGGGCCCTGCCAGGAGCTCCTTTAGGAGCTAACAGCTGGGAAGAGCCAAAACCCACCAGTGTGAGGCAGCTCAGTATGTGACATCTCCTGGGCTGTGGCTGACAGACCAACTTGGTACTTACTCTTGGGAACATCTTCTGTGACAAAAAACCTTGATGTGACTGTGCTGATGCTTTTGTGGCCCCCTAATTTGCAGTGGATGTAGCCATATAAGTTAGCAGTCTGAAGGGAGATCCCAGCTATCACAAGAGCCTGTGGGCAAACAAAAGTAAGCAAGGACAAATACACTGCTATATAGACTACATGTAGAGTGTGTATATATACACATTGTGTGTGTGTATGTGTGTGCTGTTTAGATACACTGACAAGCTCTAAGAGGGGGATATTCCTTCCAATAATGACTTATCAAAGAGATCCAATCATATCAAACACAGTAGTCCCTTTCTACAAAATGCCTCTAAATTATTGAACCATTGATAGCATTTTTTTGTTGTTATTCTGTGTTTTGAAAGACTTCATTACTTTTCTAAAAGCATTTCTTCAGAAAAAGGATCTATTCAACTGATTATAGAATCATTTCACTTTTTTTAAAGCCTGGTCTGTATCTAGAAGTTTCTCATCTAGATCCCTATCAAAGCTGCAAGCTTGTGCTGGCAAAACACAACACGTGCCTGATCACAGACAAGGAAGATCCTGTAACTTAACAGACTTCTAAAAAGCATTGATAAGAATTGATTTCTAGCACTAACAGGCTGTGAAAATTATTGTAGTACTGCTGGTAGACTAATGAACTAAGAAAAAAAAAAAAATTTCTCAAAAACAGTTTCCTGAAAGCCATTGTGTATTTTCACTTGTGTTAACTTGTCTTCTACAAGTACCTGAGCAACTTACCCCCAGTGCCAGTTAAGAGTTCCTTCTTCAGCCAGCTCTGAGTTTAGCAAACAGTCTTTGGTTTTCAAAACAAAAGGTGCAGCCATGGAGAAAGACTGGCTGCTGGTTTAACTACTGCTTGCTTAGCTATGCCAGGCTAACAGGGGAAAACAAGAAGGTTTCATAGACAAAAATACCTCAGTGTAATGCAATGTATGGGGTCCATTTCATATTTAGAAAAATGTGTAATGTTGGCTTTTTTTGTTGGTTTGGGTTTTTTTGTTTTGTAGATGGCTTATAAATACTATAATAATTACAAAATACATACTTACAGCTCCATTTATCAAGGCTTTAAGCTCTCTGATATTGTTCTTTCAAAAGGGAATGGTACCAGAGGTCTAAGAGCAAATAACATTCAATTTCCCAAGGAGATGTGGAAAAAATTCCTGGTTCATTTTTAGTCCTCTCCTAATAGTTTCCTTTGACTGAAATAAGTTGGGGGAAAGTTGCTAGAGTTAAAAAGAAGTCTGTGATTTTGCCAATCAATGAAGGTTCTCAAGTTAGATGAAGGAACTGACATCCAATATTTTAGTAGAAGTGGGGTTAAAAATTACTAGTTCTTCCCAGAGCTCAGGGCTTGACTGCCAAACACTCCTTGTGATTCCTGGAAGTTTTTAGTGGAATTTTTGTGCTGTTGGAAGATTTGCTTCAAAGACTGTTGAAAAACTATCAGAGCTGAATTTTCCCTCTAGCAACACTGTCTGTCAGCTATAGGTCTTTCAGTACCCCCAGACTTACCAGCCATTTCAGCTTCAAGGAGAACAAGGTGCTGAAGAGAAACACTGTCCAAATTACAGGACAGATAATGAGACCAAGCCAAAAGATTCGAGCTTCAGCTTCAGTGGAGGCAGTTACTGTAGGCACCTAGAAGATAAATGATTGAAACTACTTATCAGGAACAAATAATCAGAGGAGGAAGAATGGACAAAATGAGTTCTTTACCTAAATTTCACTTGTTATATGCAGAGAAGGAAGATGAAATAAGAAGAAACTAAATGCCAAGTTTTCTGCCTGCTGCTTTCCTGCACGTGACAGCATTTTCCTTTCAAAATGTTCTGGTCTCTGTTCATATTTTAAAAAGATGCTCCCCTTGTTGCTTTATTTAACCTAGTACCAGCTCTGCAAGCCTCCTTGTGGATTCTCTTTGTCTTGTGCCTAATTTTATTACCATACTTACCTTTTTTGCTTCAAACACCCAGTGGCTTTTTCCATCTTCATCAATCTGGTTCCACCAGCGCAAGCCAACCAGGAGTCTTCCTGTCACATTCTAGTGACAGAAACAATGATTTGCATTAAGCAGTTGCATAATTCACTTGTCAGACTAATACTAAAAAAATAAGAATGTCTGAAAATCGTATTCTTTTATCAAATACTAGAATTAGCTCCAAAAGGTATGCCAGCTTAAGCAGAACAGTCATTAAGGTTGGATGAGTTAATACAATTTTAAAGGCCCATTCTCCTCTTCTGAAAAAATGTAATATTAATTATAAGCAAGTAAACTGCATTAAATCAAGCAAATCCACTAAGTAAGATATGTAAATGTCTCAATTAAAGGGGGCTAGATATTTAATGCATCGATGATAGAATTGCTTTGGTTGGAAGACACCTTTAAAGTCATCAAGTCCAGCTTTTCACCCAGCATTCCTGGGTCACCACTGAACTGTGTCCCTCAGCAGTACATCTCCATGTCTTTTAAATACCCCCAGGAATTATGACTCCTCCACTTCCCTGGGCAGCTTGTTTAGGGGCTTGACAACCCTTTCTATGAAGAAGCTGTCCTGATATCCAACTTAAGCTTCCCCTGGTGCTGCTTACAGCTGTTTCCTCTTGTCCTATCACTTGTTCCTTGGGAGAAGAGAACAACCCCACCTGGCTCCAACCTCCTGGCAGGAGGGAGTGAGAAGGTCTCCCCTGAGCCTGCTTTTCTCCAGGCTGAACACCCCAGGTCCCTCATCTGCTCTTCATCAGACCTGTGCTCCAGAACCTTCACCAGCTTCACCAGGTGGCCTCCCCAGTGCCCATCTCCCCAGTCCCTGCCCTGCTCCTGCTGGAGACACCAGTGCTGATCCAAGCCAGGATGCTGGTGGCATTTTTGGCCACCTGGGCACACACACTGGCCCATACTCAGGTGACTGTCAATCAACAACCCCAGGTCCTTCTCCTCCAGGCAGTTTCCAGCTTGCAGCACTGCAGGGGGTTGTTGTAATCCCAGTGCAGATCACAATGTCACTTGTCAATACACATATTTACTTATTTAATGACACACAAAATACTTTCAGAAGTTAATTATCATTCAGGGTCATCTTACCTTAACTGACCAAAAGTCAAAGGATAGGAGGAGTAGAATAGTGACAAAACAGGCAACAAAGCTGTTGCTGAACCAGTCACAGAACAAGTAGGTAATAATAGCACTCACTCGAAAAAACAGGTGGAAAAAGGTGGCCACTGGGTGCCTAGAAAAAAAACAAAAAACCAGCACTTGGGAAGTTATGGGACAAGAAGGACTGTTAGAATTTGCTAACAATGCAGTGTAACACAACTACTTCTGGTCTGTAATGTTCCTTTGCTTTGCAGCTGCTACTGTTTTCTATGTGCATGTATATCTTAGCAAGTATTTCCAATAGCTGACCTTTCCAGCTAAAAGATGGAAATTTACAATGTAATAATTATTATGTCTTGTTGGTACTGATATTCTATAGTGGTTTAACTGTTCTAGTAATAATCTATTCTCTAATGGCAACACCTAGTAGTACTACACATGAGTGGAGAAGCAAGAAGGATGCAGAGCTGCAGTTTATATTTCCTCCTGATCATGCCCACACTAACTTCAAACTTCCCAAAAAAACAACTCCTGACGTAAAACTAAACATGTGACATTTCAAGCAAAAGTTCCTTTCTCTGCTGTACACTGTACTCTGTACAGGAGTGGGTGGTGGAGCAGAGGGAATATTGTGTACCCATTAGATGGAAAAATAAAATAAATCCTAAAACTAATGAAATTCAGTAAAGAAGCTGCTCACTTCCTCACTTAAGAAACGTGTGTTCTTAATTCCCAGCCATCAGAGGAAACTTACAGCTTCTGGCATATACAGGTGGAATCTGTAATAAGGAGATCACCCCAGATAGTTAGAATTGCCTTTTAAAACCTGAAGCTAAACCATCTGCATCAGTTTGGAAACAAAAGATTTTACAGCTTTTCTGAAGTGTATGCATTTAAATGGAATTCACTTTTGATTATTTTTTTTTTAAAGCTAATTCCCAGAAATAGGATGGCATTAAGAAACCACATGATTTCTTATACTAATGGCAGACAGTAGAGGCTTTAAAACATGAGAACACTTTAACCAAAGCCCTGCCCTGGCTCTTCTTGCCATACCTTTGCTCCTCAAAGTGTAGCAACACACTCACTTGGACCTTCATTTATCCTGCAACATCTAAACATTGATACAGTGTAGAGCTGGAGCTGGTATTTGAACCTGTAATTCAAATACATCTGGGCAAATGCTGAGCAAACAGGTGCTGTGGCTCTGTCCTCTGGTGTTACCTGGCTGACTGCAGCAATCATCTGATCCTGCCTGTCCCAATCCAGTGTCCTGCTACTGCACTGAACTCCAAGGATGGTGTAAGTTACCTTTTTCCTCACCTTCTTATGAAAGTAGCCCCTAGCTACATTGCTATCGACATACCTTTTGTTTTTTAGGAGAATTTGCAGGTATGTTGGAGAATCACAAAAGCACAGGGTGTCACAGTTCATGCAAATTCTACCCAAGATATATGAAATTGAGATAGATTCTTGGAATATGTTGTTGTGCCCTCTAATAAGACAATAAATTTTTGCAGCAGATGGGCATGGTGCAGGTTTCTTTGCACAAGATTCTTCAGAAATATAAAAAAAACCTTCTGTGTGAACCATGTAAGGAGTTTCATTTCTGTATTCTGTGGCAGAAAAGTTTTCAGTTGAGATTATCAGCCTTGTCACAACAAGAGCAAGAAAGAGCAGTCTCTAAGGAAGTACCTACATGAAGTGGATCAGTAAATAGTGTGGTTTACTGATACTTCACCTGTCTACGTTACTGGGTAGTGGGAACCAGTAAGAACAGATCTCTAACTGGTGATGTGGGCCTTCTACATACATTTCAGGTGGTTTCAGTTCACAGTAACCCTGCTCTGAACCCACAGACCGGAGCTGTGACTAGTGTGCTCAAGACACACTCCTAAACTCTATTTCCCAGTTTAGTTTAATCCTTTAGGCTACGTTCTCCAAAATACAAACTCCATTTAAACAGGCACTGCTGCTAAAGCACAGAAAGAAAGTAACTCTGGGAATGTTAATCTTGGCATGACTGATTTACATAGTTGTAAAGCCTGATACACTGGCAGGGCAGAAATGCTTCACCAGACAGCAGTGAAACAATGTGATTGTATTGTAAAGCCACTTAATGCCTCATTTGTATCAATCTGAGTTCATGCCTGCAAGAAATACTAATGTTGTAATGTTGCAGGGTGGAAGGAAGGAATGAAAGCAATATAAATCAAAACTGATTATATCTATTATTGATGGCTGCATGCATATGTAGAATCCCCTTTTTTCCCTTTACAGTCCTTGAATGGAGAGACTACAAAAGCCACTGAAGGAAGAATGAGTGTTTCCTGGGACCTGGGTGTGGCCAGAGCTGCAGAATGGTACCTCTGCTACCCTGACTCTCCTGAGGCTGCTTGACCTGATCGATTAGATGGATCGACAGCTTGGGTTTTCTTAGGTAACAGCTCCAAGGGTCAGATACGCTATATTCCACATAACGCCACAGCCTATGGCAGGAAAATAGGACATTTTCATTGCAAATAACTTCCGGAGCCGCCTGCCCAGCACGGAGCATCTCCCGCATGGAGGCTCCTCAGCCTCCCCGGGCTGCCTGTTCCAGCGTTTGACCAGTCTCCCTGGAAAAAAAAAAAAACAAACAAAAAAAAACCCCAACCAAACCCACAAACCAAGGGGAATTAAGCGCTTCAATTGAGTTTCCCGTATCTCCGTGCGCCAGCCCAGCCAGAGCGGGACTGCCCGGGCCCGCCATCCTCATCCGGCTGCCGCAGAAGCCTCCGCGCCCTGCTCCGTTACCTGATCTTTGCTTTCCGCAGCGCCAGCTCCTCCTCGCTCCCGAAGTC
>JANHGL010010108.1:9419-23467 GCA_024611195.1 Ceyx melanurus | reverse complement strand
TAACGGCGGCGGGGGTGTGGGTGGGTGTCCATCTCCGGACAAGTGCGTGTCTGTGCACACGTGTGTCTGTGCGTATCCGTGTGCGTGGGGGTGCGCGTGCCTTTGTTCACCTGTGTACCGGGGGGTGTCCCGAGGCGTACGGGACTGCCGATGCGGGCAGTCCCTTCTCATACCCACCCGTGCGTGGAGCGGGCGCTGCGGGAAGTGCCGGGCCGGTCTGGGCTCGCTGCTCCCCGGGATGGGCTCACTGGTGCCTTGCTGCTTCCCAGGGGCCGTGCTCCGCTGCTCCCCGGGGAGGATGTGGGGAGGCCTGGGCAGCCCCCAGCAGGCTCCTGGACGCAGCGGACCCGGCTGCCCCCGGGCTTCGTGGAAACCCCACGCGGTGTGGGAGCTGGGGCGAGTTTATCCTTCCCCTGCGCGCTGCACCGTTAGGGCCGGGCAGCCCAGCCCAGCCCAGCCGGCCGCGGGCTACTCCATGTTCCTCCGCGCCCTGAACACTCCCCAAGTACTTCTGCCAATTTTCTCCGCTCCGGAAAGGCAGAACCAGCCAGGTGTGCGAGCCCGGGGTTAGCGCCGGAGCAGCCATCGGTCAGACGGGGATGTTTGCAGTTTCTGCTGACGGAGGAACGTGTCAGGCGTGGAGAAAAGCGAGGCGAGCGGCCGGGAGCGCAGGGGAAATGTTTCCAGTTGGACCCGGAGCGGCCGCTCGTGTTTCCGTAGCGGCGATCGCAGCGAACCCGTGGGTCTCTCAGCGACAGACGGTCACCGCGCGGCCTCGGAGGGGCCGCCCGGGAGCACCCACCGAGGTGACGGCGGCTCCCGACCCATCCCGTCCCGCCGCGGGGTGTGTGGTGCGGCCAGGGCCGGCGAGCAGGGGGAAAGGCAGGAAGGGCCTCCCACGCTGGGAGAGCGTTTTCTCACGTTGTTGTTGTAGGGGGATGGTGAAAGGGAACTTTTATATTTAACCTTCCTACCTCTGCAAGGAGAACAAAGATAAACTCCCATTTAAGGAAAGAAAAAAAAAAAAAGGAACATAGAAAGGAGAAAAAAAAAATCAACGTGAATTTAATTCTAATCCTCTTGCCAGGTTTTGTCATTCATAGTTTTAAATATAGGGAAGTCTCTTCTTGGTCTTTCGGTGGAAAGAGAGCTTTTGTTTTTTTCTCTTTCCTGGTGCTGTGGGAATGTCCCGGCAGCGGTGAGCAGCTGCCTGCAGAGCAGCGCCCGCCCGCCAGAGCCCTAGCTCTGTCTGCTGAGGCGTCTGCGAGGCCCTTATCGGGCATCCACTGATCTGAGAGTTTGACCTTTTTTGTATAAAAATAAGTGTAAAAAGCTTTGGGAGAGTGAGGTGGCCGTGAAGATGAGGAGTTCTGTGATTTTTTTCCTGTGCACAGCTAGCTGGAAGAGCTGTTCCCACTTAGAGGTGTGTATGAAGATATGTGTTTATATATATATTTTATCCCTCGCTGTATGTTTACATGTATGTAGAGATATATAAAAATACATGTAGATATATGTAAACAAAAGAAAATGTTGATACATCTGACTACATATTATATATAAATATGCATACTGTTTAATGTATATATATATATAGATACATTGTATACTACATTAACAATGTAGTCATTGTTAATCACAGAAACATCATGGTTAGAAAGGACCTCCTAGATCACCGAGTCCATCCATAACTACAAGAAAAATTAATGTCTGGAAAAAGCTCTTAATTAAAATGTCCCGTATATGCCTCATCAAGCAATGCTCGAGTGGTGAGGGCAGGAAATATATGGTGACCAACAATAAAACCCTTTCTAGGGTTATACTGGGTGTGTGCCATGGCCCCACATCAAGGGGTTACATCCTGCCCTGCCTTCATCATCCTCAGCCCCTGTTGGAGCAGCGGTGTGAGGGGATAAATTCAGGGAGCTGTTTTTAGGCTGTTAAATAGGAAGGGATGTGCTCTCCAGCATTGCTTGAGGGCTGGTGGAAGCCTCCCCCCATCACTTGCAAGTCCATCCTCCTCCTCATTTGTCCTGATGTCCCATCATTCCTCCTTGCTCTCTGCTGGTGTTTGGCAGGGGACGCTTTGCTTTCCATTTTCTTTTGGAAAGTAGTCAGCTGCTAGAGGAGGGCATCGCATCTTCAACCCAAATAAGCATGTGCTGCTTCTCTGAAGCCCTGATGTCCACAGGATTGGTGGCTGCCCTCACTTTTCATTTCCATGCACTTGTGACATTGTGGATGATGAGCATGGAGGTTGTTACCACAGTCCTGGCCCCACACAGTGAGCTGGACCAAGGCCTCCTCACACTGGCATCCTTGGTGGAGGTGCTGATGCACGGAGACAGCTCCAGTGCTCCTCACTTTTCTGCAAGTAAGCACTGGCACAGAGCTCAGGGCATTGCAAAGAGACATAGAAGGCAGTTTGGAGGGATCCCAACAGCAGCCCAAGGAGAGTGTGCGCGTGGCTCTTGAGATGCACAGGGAGGTTTCAGGATGGCATGGAGATGATACCGCTGTCCATTCAGCTTTCATTTGGGGAAACAAAAGCCTGGCAGTCCTCAATGCCACTATTTTTTAATACTGATAGGTGTATATCTTGCTTTAAAGGCCAGATCTGGTATAAATGTTATTTGATGCTTAGGTGGGAGAACATGCCTTGTGCAGCCTTCAGGACCTGGAAACCATTAGGAGGATGGCTGCATGCTTGGGTTTTCGCACAGAGACTATCTGCTAATGTAATAGTCCCAGTGGAAACTTTAGTGCTCAAGAATATTTTGCAGATTTGGGAAAAATCCCAGGAGGACTTTTGGTTTCATACAGCAATTGCTTTTTGGCAGCTTTGGGATAGATGTAATCTGGTTCCCATTTATGTCCTGATTTTTTAAATGGAACAGCCTGCCTTCAGTTCAGGGCAGAAATAGAAGTAGATGGAAGCAAATAGAAAAGAATAGTAATATCAAGAACAACATCACCTCTATAAAAATAAATGATTAGATAAACTTGTCTACTAAAGTGATGCATTTAGGAAGTGTTTCTATTCTTTTTTGGTCCTTTAAGTGATTTTTTCAGTAGATGGGATGCTACTGTAAGTATAAATCTGGAATGAATCTTTAGAACCTGATGAAATCTCTCTGGATTTGGACCAGTGCATGTGAGAACAGAGTTTTGCCTCACGGTAAGGTGTATCCCATGTGTGTGAACAGGTCCTGTGTCATTTGCTGACTCATTTGCTTGCCCATTCCTGGTGTGTTCCACCATGCTGCCTGGCTGTGCCTTTCCCTGTGCACATCTCTGCTGTGTTTTGGAGTTGTAGCAAGTCCTTCTTGCATGAGCCAGGCAATGATGGCCAATGCACATTGAGGCAGTGCCTTGAGGAATGGGGTGAGCTACAGGGGGATGCCACCACACCTTGGGAAATGATAGCATGGGATTAAGTAAGTGAGCAATACTTGGGATTATCTGTTCTGACCATATTTGTTAGCTCAAATAGAAATGTGGTGTAGACAAGAGTAACTCCAGTGATCAAGGCTGAGGCTGGCAGATCATAGACTCAAAAGAATCACCTTGGTTGGAAAAGACCTCCAAGATCATCCAGTCCAAATGTTATTTTATTAAGTTAATTAAATTAGTAATTGAATTATTTTAAATGCTTTTAGTGAAATTCAGTCTCAATTTAAGATGTAAACGAACTGTAGTTATTACAAAGCTGTTATTCCTCTGCCCTCCTTCTGTGGTATGTGTGTTGTGAGCACATACTTCACTGAAGTCTCTGCTGGGTCAGGGGACAACATGTGGGTCCCCTGAGGTGCCTCAAGAGCAGGAGGCACTCAGGTCCCCCAGGGACCTTGTCTGGGCCCCTGCATCCTGCAGAGATGGAGAGACACTTCTTGGTGATATTCTTCCCTGGGCTGGGCAGGGAGTCCCTGCCAGTGACATGTACTGTTCCCTGGGACATGTTCCCCTGCCTGTAACATTCATTGTTTTGGGGCCAATTTAGAGATGATGGCTTCATGTTGTTGGCTGTTACCGTGATTTTTCATTGCTCTAAATATGAGTTTAGCCTTCTGGGAGTGGCAACTAAAGGCAATTATCTTGTTAGCACTTCTGTGTCTGATATCTTTATTAAATTTCTGCGTTTTAAAAGTGGCTGAATATAAATTGCATGTAATGATGTAATAACAGAAGGCTCATAATTTTAATATATATCCTGGTGGAAAGAAGGTTTAATTTCTTTTTCCTTTAGACATGACACTTAAGAATAATGCAAAGGCTTCACTCGGTGTAGTGTTATCCTGAACAGTTCTTTACACAGATCAAATTAAGAACTGTGGATGCTTAGCCTATGGTTTGCTGCCTGAGCTAAAAAAAAATGGAAGAGCTCCACAAATCTGAAGATCCATATGAGTTCAGTGCGTGCATTTTCAGTTAGAGAGTACTGTACAGTCTTTGTACTATTTTTGTTCTGTCCTTATCCCAGACTGCTTTGTACGCTGCAAGTTTGTGGGAATGACTCAGGGAGAAAGCTATTTAACCTAAAGGACTCCGCTGGCAAAAAAACTAAATGGATGAAGAGCTATGTCAGTGACTGTGACTGGGAACCAAGAAGAATATTTGTGTGTTTCTGAGGAAGAGAATCATGAAACCTCTTCCAAATGGGGAAAAAAAAAATCTCCTCTTCTTCAGGTGCTGCTGATTTGGTTCAAAAAAGGAGTTTTATAATATGGTTGCTTGAAGTAACAAGGAACTAGACTGAATGATCCACAGTCCTAGGTCCTATTTCACTTCTGCTTAATTAATGGAAGAGCTTAAATATCCAAGTGACACAGATCATGCCAGTGCTTTTCTGTAATAAGATCTTTTTTAAAGACAGTAAGTAGAGTTCATCATAGCTTAAACTCCTGCTTCACAAGTGTCTTGTCTGGATGTTGTGGCTGGTTGATTTATGAGTTTTTTTTTTCCCCAGTGGAAAAAAAAAAACAAACCTTCCCCAAGAATTGTGAGTGATGAATTTTTATCTTAGAGGGTTTTTTTATGACTTTGAAATAAAAATGTAAAGGGTAGTGGAAAAGTCTGCAGACTCTTTGTTGTGCTGACAAGTGGTGTGGCTGTAGCAGAAGCTTTGTTTCACTTTGTGAGCTCCGTGACAGCCTTTGTATTTCGCTCCTTTACCAAGAGTTTCTTCCCTTTCTTTCAGCTCTGAATAATACTTACCCTTTTATCTCGGAACAGCAATGCTGACATGAGTCATCATTCTGCCACTGGCACTTTGATCAAAGTAGAAATTTCAATTATTGATTCAATTATTTGAATAAATTTAGGTTGGCTGCATAGTATAGACCGTTATAGCTGCAGAGGCAAATTTATAACTTTTAATGTATATAGGCCTTAAAAATCCACATTTGTGCAAAGCCCTGCACAGCTACCCAAGGGACATGCATCCTTTCCTTTATTGATGCCCAGGTAGCTGCTGGGCATCTGGAGCTGCGAGGGTAATACTCTGCCTGCATCCTGCCTCTCCTCCAGGGGTGAGCTGGGAACAGGGGGAAAACCAGTGGATTATTCTGATGTTATAAAACTTGTAACCATCCAAGATGAAAGAGCTGTGACAGGCACCATTTGCCCCCACATGTCTGCGCACCTGATTTCCATAGGGAAGGTGGGGAGGCCTGGGCATCTGTGGGGATCTCCCAGGCAGGCAGACTTGGCTCTGCACTTTGCAGTATCTATCTGATCTCGTGCCAGGTTTCAGGAGCCTCTTTCAAGGCGCCTTTGCTTTTCTTTGCTCATAGCTTTTTTTGCTGAGGGGAAGCATGTATGAAAATACGTGCATGAGGCAGAAGTTTCACAGAAACTGTTTGTCCTTGTAGGCAGTTAAATTTGGATGTGTTAGTACGATTCCTTGGGAGAGATGGGATTTGGCTGCTTCTGTCGCCTTTTCTCATTAGTCGTTATAGTGCTTTGTTGGACAAATAAATTTTTGTAGAGTGAAGTGGCAGTACCTGAGTTATGAGACTCCAGGAGTTCTTCTCAAGCAAGAGAATAGTACAGCTATAATACACTGGTAATAATAGTGGGATGAGGATTTCTTTCTCCAGCTGCAAAGAGGGAGCTTGGTCTGGTGAACACAGCCGGGCACAGGGGTGAGGCTTCTCCCAGATCAGATGTAGTAGATCCCTGCCTTTCATGTGGAAAATGAGAGGTGTTGCTTGCTTCCTCACATCTGCTGTACGTTATGTGGGTTGGATTTCTTTCCTGCAAGATGTTGCTCTGCTTCTGTGAAAATAGTGATGCTTGTTCAGTCCTTGCAAGTCTTGGCAGTGGATATGAGGTTACCAAGCAGGATTTCAGGGTGTGGGAGTGAGTCAGCCACTCCAGAAGTGAAAACCTGCAAACCAACTTGGGAGCTGCTGATGGGAAACGATTGCCAACATGCATCTGAGCACTTTGCCTTCGTCAGAGTTGGGGCTGCAAAGGAGTCCCAGTGCGCCAATGGTACTGATAGCATCCTCTGCAATGCTATTGAAAATGGCATGTCTTTTTTTGTAGGTCAACCAAGAAACAGGACATGCAAGTTATTTTCTTTCTGAGTCAAAGGAAACTCAAATATGCCTCCCAGCCTTGGAAGAGTGGCATAGCTGTGTGGCTGGTGCATGGTAATCCCTTGTCTTGACACTGGGCTAGTGCTTGGGAGATAAAATAAGGTTTATGGACCGGGATGCACATAGAGGGTTGTCCAACCATGATGGAGGATCCGTGCAACCTTAGAGGGACTGATGAGTCCACTTTTGGACAGCCCCTGGGGCACTGGAGCACTTTGACTGTCCTTTCATTATTTCCCTTAAATAATGATTTTCCTTTCTTTTTGATGTGAAATTTTTATGCAGTGACAGGGCAGAAAAAATGTTTTAGTGTGGAATAAGGTATTTATACCCTTTTCTGGCTTGGCCATGAGACAGAAGGACAGATTTAGGCTTGGAAACGATGTCACTTTTGTTCTGTCGTTTTTGGACGTCCCTTACAAACCATGGCAGAGTTTATAGGAAAGTGCAAAGCCGCCTTACTTGTTAATTTTGGATTACAGCTTTGGATGGTTTTTGAAACGCCTCCATCTTTTTCAAACCACTTGGTCAGCAGGCTAGAAATTAGAAGAGGATTCTTTTGGAGGATAACTATATTTTTGTTTGGCTGGGTGGCTTTTGGGTGGCAGAGGAGGATCCTTACATGATGACAACTTGGGCTGTGCCATGGGCAGAGCAGTACCCAGGTGGGCAGTGGGGTGCAAATGCAGAAGCTCATCACTCAGGAACTGCCTTGAGGTGTTGCCTCTAAATAGCAGCAAAATGTCTCTGCACAATGGGTATTTTGTGGTGGTTTTCTGCAGATGAGAGCAGTAGTACAGTTTGTCTGTAGAAAACTCTTTTCCATCTATTTTTGTGAGGAGGAAATTTGTTTCTTGGGGATGCTGTTGGTGCTCTAAAAACATGGCATTCCTGTAATGAGCTGCCACAGCAATGAGCTTCCTATGAGGTTTTGCTTTAGATCCTTTTCAAAAACAGACTGAAACCACATCAGAAGCGGGAAATACTTAAGTGTTGCTCTGTCTCTGGATCTTTGCTGACTGTCTGGTGTTAATCTTAGCAAATGATTCATTGTAATGGTTCTGAATCTTGAAATTAATTGCTCTGCTGTGTAGTGCAATTGTGTAGGATAACTTGTCTGCTTCTGTACAGTGTAATGCAAATTTATCTTAAAAAAAAAAAAAAGGAATTGCTGTCAGGCAGTCATGTAGAAGTGTAAGAGTCAGTACAGATACAGAAATAAAGGCCTGGAGCAGCTGCCCAATTCAGCAAGGAATGAACTGGGCCTTAGATGTTCACCTCTAAGGTCTTAAAAGGTTGGCTATAAGAGACACTGGATATATGGCAATTGTAGAGGTGATGTCTATGGATTGGGCAGTATTCTGGGGTTGGGCTGGCTTTGGGAGGGGGAGAGGAAAGGGCACAGCACAGCTGGCATCTGCCTGTGAGACACCTACAGAGGTGATTGTGTTGGCTGTTCTTAGTAGTGTCAGTGACAAAACATGGGGCAGCAGCCATTGTTTGTGGCTTAGGATGTTTAGGCTAGATGTGGGTAGGAAGCCCCTCCCTGGGGACTTGTCCTTGGATGGTCTTCATCCTATGTTGCCCTCAACTGGCTGCTTAACCTGTGACTCCTGGACACTGCTGCTCTGGCACCAGGTTTCAGTTACAGAGATTAAAATTGTTTCTTTTGTTGAGCATTGTAGTAGAATATGGATGTTTGGGGAAGGAGCAAGTGTCTGAACTGGCACCTTGTACCCCAGCAGAGCTGGGCATAGCAAATTTTTCACCTCTGGAGAGGGGAGCTTGGATTTGGAAGGTTTCAGTGACAGCATGGCTGCTGTCAGGAGGATCCTGCCTTGCTCCAACCGGCTTGTGAGGTTCACTACACTGTCAAGTGGTGCATTATTGCCCTTCATCTGGATTGTGGTCACATCTTTTGGCAACTGTTACCTGCTTTTACATGAACTGGCTTTTTGTGCCAGTTACAGCTGACGTTTTATTGAAACATATCATGAATGAACATTAAACATTGTCACATCATTTTATGATAATAAGGCATGAATGTAGGCACAGCACAGTGCAGTGTTTTCTGCTTGGGTTTGGAGCTACTTGATTTCGACCCTGATATGAGAGATCAGAAACAGAGCAGTCTCACAGATGACAGCATCTACCAGTCTTGATTTTAGTAGAATATTGCACCAAAGTCAAGCAGTTAGGTGAGAATTTCTGCTCTTATTACAGAAAAAACCTAAGTCTTCTCCATTTTGCATCTCAGAATATATTAAACCATGACCCAAGGGTGTTTACAGACTCAAAATACAGAAGGTGACTACAGTTTGCTAACAGTTTGTTTCTTTTAAATTCTGTTGGTGAGGCCAAACTATTCAGGTTGCTTGTTGTGCTTGAAACTACTACTCTGCTGTGAGTGTAAAAATTTTCTTTGTTTCACCCCAATCCACTTTTTATTTATGAAACAAGCCCAGGCTCAAAACACCCTTATTTTGTGCAGGATTCCCAATTCCAAGGCAGGACTGTCTGTGAAGGAGCGGTGAAGAGAGTTTTTATGCTATTTTGTACCAGAATAGGGTAATAATTATTGGAAATTAGGGTTCTCATGATTTTTCTTGGGTATGTATCAGCATTAGCACAAATTCCAAACCAGTCTACCATGCTCATTTCCACAAATATATTCAGTTTAGATCTACTCAAGTGAGTAAACTTTCCTCTTTGCACTCTAAATATAGATAACTGCCATACACATTAATGCATAATATTGAATGGTGAAGTGATGAATTCATTAACATTTTTAAGAAATGCCTATTTTCTCTCCTCTGGGCACAGAAGAAAATAATGTCTTCATGCCTCTAGAGAAGACAAGCTTGATCCTGCCTGTTTGCTACCCTTCTGCTGCCCTGGGTTTGCGATGACCTGTACATAAGGAGCAGAGCAAAGCAGCTTCCTTGTGTAATATATGCCAATGAGCACACAAGTTACACAGATTAGCACAAACCAAGCAGATCATCCCTGTCCTATGTTTTTTCCTGTAGAGCAGGATGCTGCAGGTCCCTGTGTTTGTGGGCTTTCTGCCATACTGCGATGGACAGATGCCTCCTTGGGACAAATGGGCACCCTCCCACTGGTGCCACTTTGAGCCCCCCACCTCCTACTTGAGCAAGTCCCTTGGCAGTGGCCAGTGCTGGAAGTGGATGGCCATTCCCTTAGGCTAGAAGCTATCACAACTGGTGGTTGCCATATAGTAGAAAATAATTATGCTTCACCAGGGTATGTGGGGCCAGAGGATGCTCACCTCTAAGGTCTGGACCTCAAAGAGCCTTCTCTTTACAAAAATGAGGTATTGCTCAAGGAATTAAATAGGAAGTGGAAAACTAAAATCATAGAGCAGCCCAGGTTGGAAGGGACTTCAGAAGATCATCTGGTCTAACCTTTAGTGGGAAGGGGCTCTTAGATGAGATTATCTAGCACCCTGCCCAGTCACATCTGGAAAACCTGTCATGGGGACTCCACCTCATCCCTGGGGAGGTTGTTCTGAAGGTTATTTTCACTGTAAAAAATGTCCTCCTTATGTCAGCATAAAACCTCTCTCAGTGCAACTTGTGCCTGTTACCCCTTTTCCTTTCTGCATAACTCCATGTGAAGAGAGAGCCCCTGTCTTTTTTGTAGATGTCCTTTAAGAACTCTGAACACTGTAAATAGGTCTCTTCCTCAGCATTCACCAGGGAGACAAGATGTAGCTTCTTCAGCCTTTCCTCACAGGGCAGGTCCTATGCCCTTTGATCATCTTAATGACCCTCATTTGGACCCTCTCTGGTCTGTCTGTGTCCTTCTTGAATTGTGGGGTCAATCCAGTCCAGTGTCATTCCTGCCTTGAAGTGTGGGGTCAAGCCAGTGTCAGTCACTTCTGGCTTAACACTGCTGTGAGGCATGTTATATGAGAACTACTATTGTTAACAAGAACTACTTGAGAAAGCCACCTCTGAGAGCACATTTAGGATGAGCCTTTTTGCTTGCCAGAAGAGCTTGTTATTCTTCATTGATTGTGGAAGGGCTGGGGGACTAGTCCACATGTGGATGCCTGTGAGATGCTGGAGCTGGGGCATGTGGCTCCTGTGCAGTCAGACAGATGCATTCCCATGGTCCTACAGCTACATCCTCTCCTTACCATATTAAGAACAGCTGGACAAAGTGGTTTATAAACTCTCTCCCTTGATAACATTGTCTTTATTTTATGTCTTAGCAATTTTGTGTATTGTACTGTTTATCATACATGAGCAGATTTTGTGGTAAAACTTTTCCCAGACTTCAACCCTATTGTGTGGCTGAGTCCTCACCCATCTTCCCTTCCTCCTCTTTACTCACTCACTCACTCACTCACTCACTCACTCACTCACTCACTCTCAGTTTTATGCTGACTCTGTCTTGACACCATACCTTGATTGTTGAGTGTGAGCTTGTCACTGTTAGCTCTTATAAGCCTTGCTCTGTACCTAGACTGGGGACTTTGAAGGCCAGGATGGGTCGATGCATGAAACAGCACTGATGCTGTCTGCTGATGAGGTGGCTGCCTCTTGTTCCTCAGAGCTAATGTGTTAGTCAGGTAGTGAGGACAGAAGAGGTGGTTTGCTTAGTAGCTCAGCACTCAGATGTAGCCATGCTCAGGAAAATCTTTTTTGGACTTCTGTTATAAGTCATGGCTTTATATTTTGTCATTCAAGCAGTTTCTTTGCTGACATCCCATTCCTTTTTCTTGCAGTCTCCACAACTGTTTGCTACAAGCCTACCAGCCCAGTCCAAGTACTGGAAGACGCTGTCTTTCTTTACCAGGATCACCAGTTGTTTGCTGGCAGGCATGAAGTTTCTCCACTAACAGTTGAAGCTATCAGCACCAAAGATAAAGCTGGTGAGTGTGTTGCCAGACATCCATATGAACACTGTGCATTTACTTCCAGATTTTTCCTGAAGCTTAACTTGAGCAGTTTAGACCATTTACAAATAATATTGATGGAGCTGAAGGCCAACTTCTCATCCTCAGGAGAGTCAAAGCAGGGGTTACCTTTGACTTGAGCATGATGACCCACTATCATTTGTCACCTGTGCTTGTAGAAGATGCAGTGTTTTCACTTGTCCTCCAGGATATGGCTGCTCTTTTCAGTATGACTGAACCAAGGTCCACAGCTTTTTTGCTGATGCAGCTAGACTGCAAAGCATGGTTGTGGTTTGACCCCAGACAGCAACAAAGCACCATGCAGCTACTTACTCCCTCCTCCACTATCCCAGTGGGATGATGGGGAGGAGAATTTTTTTAAAAAAAGGAAAACCTGTGGATTGAGATAAGAACAGTTTAATAGCGGAAATATATAATATCAATAATGATAAGATATAATAATAATAATAATTTTAATGAAAAGTAATATAACAAAAAGAGGGAGAAATAAAACCCAAGAAAAGACAAGTGATGCACAAGGCAATTGCTCACCACCTGCTGACTGATGCCTGAGCAACAGTGACCTGATTATGGAGTATCCCTTTGTCTAGTTTGGTCTGCTGTCCTGACCATGCTCCTTCACAACTCCTTGTGCTGCTGCATGCTAGCAAAACATGGGAAGTTGGAAAATACTTGATTTCTTAGAAACAACCAAAAGCATCAGTGTGTTGCTAGCATTTATCTCATACTGAATCCAAGACACAGCAATATTGTAGCTAGTAAGAAGTGAGCTATTAAGAGGAAAATAAAATTATCTCTGTTCCAGCCAAAGCCACCCTGTGGAAGGCTCACTGTTGTCTATCCTGTTGGACCTCAATAATAAGCAACTAAAGTACATCTCCCAAATGCAAAGATGCTAACAGATGACTAGTGCAGGGGTGGAAATCCCTCTGATGTACGATGAAGAGATGCCTTGACCATGGCTTTATCCTCTCTCTTCAGACTTCTTTCAAGCACAGTCTAACAACCTAGACTGTGAACTTTCTGGTGTGATAGGGAGACTTTTATGGTGTGTGTACAAAAATATACAGCATGGTGAGGCTTCTGTGGGCTGTGATAGCATCAATAAAGCAGTCAGAGTTTGCAGTAACTACAGGAATGTGTAAAGGAGATGGATACTTGGTTGCTGTGCAGACAGGTAAATGGAGATGTGTCTGTCTGTGGATTTTGCTGGCTCCAACACCAGCCTGTCAAGCTGACAGACTGTAAAGCTGGTGGCCAGGTTGGAGCCCCAGTGAGTCAGGCTGGCAGGCAGATAAAGTTGCCTTGGGGAAAGCAGAAGAAGCTATCTTGTAGGGCAGGCGTGGAGTCAATCAGCCTGGGAAACTTTTCTCCCCTGCGAGCCCAAACTCATCTTTAAGGCTTTGCTGCAGAAATGTTAGTGTAATGACGTATTCTCGTAGTTAAGCGTCAGAGTTAAGCATTCTTCCCCTCTGGCATCTGGGTTATATTTAAGTTATAACACAGCATGAGCAGTAACTCATGAAATCTCAGGGATATACCAGATCTCAAGAGAAAGTTTGCTTTTTAACTACTTACAAATGCCAAAAAAACAAATGTAAGTCCTCCTGATGAACTCCTCTGAGAACTGGAAACATCAGGAGAGAGAGAGAGGATGTTACCAAGACTGACCTCAAAAAGCTGAACTGAAAACAGTACCACCTCCTTGCTTGGGGATATGCGAGGACTCCTCCAGAGCTGTGGGCTTTTTCTTGCTTTTATCCACACTGGGATATTTCAGGAGAACTCTTTGGGCAACAGAAGTGTTGTACCACTTTTGGGATGGGTATGGGAAGAGAGGGCTCTAGGAGGGAGGGATTCTGACCTCCCAGCTGTGATTATATGCCATTAGATGCTTAGCTCCAGGCAAACTCCACTGTGTATGTAGTGCTGGTATAGGGTCATGTAGCTACTCCGTCTGTTCTCTTTCTAAAATGCTGGCATTACATCTGTGACCATAACACCTTCCAAATAGTGGAGGAGAGAAATTGAAGTTTCAGGGGAAGATGCCACAGCACAAATTATTATTTAATTACACTTCTAATACCCTTTTGTTTTCAGTATAATTTCACAGCTTTTCTGCAGTACATTCTGCATTTAATTTTGTCACAGCAGGCAGTGAACTTAGGAGGGGGATTTGACTCATCTGACTTTGGCCATCAAAAGTGCAGGATCTTATTTAGTATTACAGAATCACAGAATGTTACGGGTTGGAAGTGACCTAGAAGATATCTGGTCCAACCTCCCTACCTGAGCAGGATCACCTAGACCAAGTCACCCAGGAACACATCCAGGCGGCTCTTGAGTCTCTCCAGGGAAGGAGACTCCAAAACCTCCATGGGCAGCCCATTCCAGAGCTCTGTCACCCTCACTGTGAAAATTTTTTTCCTTGTGTTGACCCTAAACCTCTTGTGCTCCAACTTGCTCCCATTGCCTCTCATCCTGTCATTGGATGACATTGA
>JANHGL010010107.1:0-15801 GCA_024611195.1 Ceyx melanurus | reverse complement strand
ATCTTTTTATATACCTGCTTCATGAAACCCCCCAGGCGAGGTCTCTTGCTGGGCTGCAGCAGCACAACCCTCCCCCAGCTACTCACAGCTTTGGACCCACCTCAGCTGCTGTGGCTCCTTATCTAGGTGATCCCCAACCCCCACCCACCATCCACACCCCCGAAGTCAACCCAGGGCCAGGTGGTAACATCTGAGCTGGGGGAGATGTCCCTGCCAGCTCTGGAAATGCTTGGGAAAAAAGGCTCAAATTTATTTGCCTCACCTGTAGAACCCCAGGGATTCGAAAAGCCCGTTAAGTGTTGCGATGGAAATGGTTCCAAAAACCCTAATTTTATCCTCTTTTTTTTTTTATCCTCGTCAGTTTATCAATTTCTTCCTACCATTATTGATAAAACCAGCTTTTCTTATCTCTGTGACAGGAAGATTGACAATATGATTTCTGTGGAAGAGTTTAGAAGGGGTTTTGTTGTTTTCTGTAGCAGAAGGGTTTTATCAGACCCAGAACAGCAACATTAACATCTTGCAAGATTAAAAGAAAATCTAGTTGAAAAGTGCTTTCATAAATGCTTCTTTGACAGAATAAAATCTGCTTTTCCTGCACACTGGAGTTTTTATAGGAAGGGAGATTCTTTTACCACAGCATTATTTCTTCCTGGGAAAAGCTCTGGAAATTGCTGGGCTCAGCAGGAAAGCTTTATTTCATTTTATTTCACTTTTTGGGGTGCTTACTGCTGCCCTGGTGAGGGCTGGGCTGGCTGCTTGGGGTGTCCCCTGCCTCACCAGAGGTGCACCAGGGTAGGTGTGCACACACTGGGGTGGGATGGGGCCACAGCTTTTCCTGGTGTTCTAGGACTGCCCCGATGATGGAGAATGTCCCCTGGGGTGGCAGCAGCAGGGCAGCCCAGGGGCTAACCCTGGACACGCAGGTTTTTGGGAGCTCTCCCAGAACTTTCCAGGCTGGGAAAAGTTTCACTGGTTCTGACACGTTGTGCTCGGCCCGAGCCAGGGTTTTCTGTCCAAGCCTCACATCTCCCGTGTCAGTTCCTGGCTAGGAGCAGCTCTGGTAGAAGCTCCCTTATCTCCCCGTGTGCAGCAAGGGCAAACAGCAAGGTTCAGACTCCTCCACTGGGAATTACAGCTGACAATACAGAGCTGAGCTTTAAATCACCAGCTCCTAGCCAGGGCAGCTGCTCGCTACCATGTCTTAGATTTATAGAGTTTAAGCCTAGACAGGACCATTAAATCCTTCTCAGCTGCCCTTGCCTGTCACAAGGCATTGGATTTCAGACCTTTATCCCTTGGTTTGAGCCCAGTACCAAGGCAAAACCACAGTCCCCGTGCTTGGCTCAGGGAGTGGAGGATTCCTGGAGCTCCAGCACCACTCCTGCTGCTCTCTGGGCTTTGCTTATTCTGTGGTTTTCCGTCCCTGACCCCTGTGACCCCACAGCACATCCATCCTGTACTCACCCTGTGCACAGCAGAGGTGCCCAGACCCTCTGCAGGGTGAGGGGCCAGGCTGGTAGGAGGCAGGGGTGGAATGGTGGCCCTCTCCATAATACATTTCATTACTTCTGCCTGCTTTACAACATAGGAAAACCTGCTCAGTGGCTCCACGGGACTGAATTGTCAGTGTCAAATGAAACACGGCCCCTCCTGGCAGCCCCTGGGCTCGGGGCAGCCCCTGTGATGCTCTGCGATAGAGCAGCTTGTCCTGCTACAGCCCCACCTTGCAGCACCAGCTCCCTCAAACTTCTGGTTTCTTTTCCTCTTCTGGGCCCTCAGGATTTTCTGAGATTGCATCTTAATCGTATTTTCTTTTCTGTTTGTTTCTCCCCTTGCAGCTTCTCTTCCTCTGCGTGGTTATGGAGTTATCACAGAGCTGCTGATCTGAGATACACGTTTAAAAACCTCCAATCTCCCCCTCGCTGTGTCAGGACATCACAAGAATACCAAAAGTTACAGGTTCCTGTCACTAATCTCGGGGGAAAAAAAATAATGTGATGATTTCTGAGGAGTTTCAGGCCTGGAAGAAAGCTGATACCCATGCTCACTCACAGAGAAGTCTTTTAAATAACCAATTTTTCCCATTTGCAAATGAGAATTCACTGCATCCAGAGCACCCTCCTGCCCCCCTCCTCTGGGACAGACTCTCCATCTCCCTCCTCCCTCTTCTCTGCCTTGGCAAAGTTCTTTTTCTCCCTAGAAGAGAGCAGAACTGAGATAAGAAAATCTGCTTCCACCAGGGTCCCAGCCATTGCTCCCTTCTCTGCCCCGTCCAGCAGTATCCCCCTCCCCGGCCACACCCCAGCCAGCGGACAGGAGAAGTTAACTGGAGAACTGGGGCTTTTTAATCCTCACAGGTTGAGTGGGAAGCAGGAGCAGGGCAGGTGGAAATCCTTCTACAGCAGCCTGCCAGGGTCTGCTCTGCTCTGCCGAGCCCTCTGTGCTGAGCTCTCCAGCAACAGGGAGGGAGATTAATGGCTATTGTTTCGTACAAATGGGTAATCAAGAAGGAAACAACTCAGGCCCGGTGGCTAAATTTAATTTAAGGATATACAAATCTACGCTTAATGATGCACTGGCAAATTTATTACATGATTAAGTAAGAGAACTGCTGTCAGGAAAGAAATCTTTACTGACTCAAGCAGTAGAGAAGGCACTAGGGGAAGAGGAGAATCCCAGACTGGTTTGGGTGGGAAGGGAACTTCTGATTCCGACTTCTGCACAGTGCTGGATAAGACCCATATGCATGGGGTGAGGTGGGGCTGAGGAGGTGATGGATGGTCTGCATGGATCAAGGCAACAACCCCCTTACTTTTTCCCACCGAAACACGACAACAGAAGAAAGGTTTTAAAAGAGAAAAACAAACCAAACAAACCACAGAACCCAACAACAGACTAACCCAAAACAAAAGCAGTTTTTCATGCAGGGATGGAGCCACCAGTTAGACCTTCTGAATCAGTTCTGAGCTGCATCCCCTCAGCCAAGCGACCTGACAGGGATGGGAATTTGTTGCTCACTCTCCCAGAGCTTGCAGGTGTGCAGAGCAAAACCACAGCAGAGACCAAGAGCAGAGCTGCACCGACGTGCAGGAGGTAAGATGAACTATAAACAGCACACTCTGCTCTGTCAGTGCTGCAGCATCATTACACAAAACCACAATACCAGGTTTTAATGCTCTGCAGTGAGAGCAAGAGGAGCAGCTCTTCGGACTGCAGCAATGCTGCCTTTTAAGTGAAATCACTCCATAGCAGGCACGAATTAAACTCCTTCAAAACACGACCTTCTTCCCCCAAAAAGAGGAAAGTGAACCCTGGTTTTGGCTTTCCTTCCTGAGTTAAGCAGCATCCCCTTGGTGGATAAAACGATAGCTGCTGGCAGTCATGGTGGAGATCTGTAGAATGCTTTTGGAGGGGCTGGAATCAAGGCACGGAGCGAGGAGCTGGGCAGAGGATTTCAGCAGGCTGCCCTTGAGCCCACTAAACTTTGTTTTTGTAAAGCTGGAGTTCACTTCTCATGGTAATGTGCTCCCTGGAAGTTCTTCACTTGCCTGGCAGCTCCTGAGAAAGAAACTGCAGCAACCTACCCAAGTGTTTCACCTCTTGCTGCAGCCCGAGGCCAGAGCCGACCTGGAGCGCACCAGTGCCAGCCTCAACAGTCCACGGAGCTGCAGGCAAGCTGCATTTTTAATAGCCCTATAAATAAAGGTATAAATGAATCACCTCGCACAGGCAGGGTACCCTCTGACTTGCTGCCAGCTGACAACACAGAACAACACTCACAGAAGGAGCGTGGCCAGGGCCAGCCTGAGCGGCACGTGGCGCAGAGCCGGGCTCAGAGATGCCTCCAGCTCCAGAGTCCAGCACACCCAGCTCTGCTGCTCCCACGGCTGTTCCCACCTGGACAGAGATATTGTCCAGGCACCAGGACCAAGTCAAGGAGAGTCTGGTTTGGAAGGATGGCAGCCCATGAGAGAGGAAAAACCCCTGAGAGATCCCAACTCGAGGTTGCTCTCCATGATCTAAATTCATCCTAAAATACTAAATTAACCAAAGAATTATTGACATCGTGAGCAATTTGAATAGGTTAGGGATCCAGAAACATGTGCAAAAAGCTGCTACAAACAATTCTCTGGCAGAGGATGTATCAGACTCCACCGAGCTGGGGCCCTACTGGCTGTGCTTCTATTAAACATTAATGACTTCAGCCCCACGAGCGAGGGAGCTGTGACTGACACCAGGATGGGAATGATTACAAGTGCTTTGGCAGGTCGGATCAGAATTCAAAGTGATCTTGATAAATTGGAAAATGGTCTGAAATCAAAGAGACAAAATTCAACGGAGAGGAGTGCACGTACAAATGAGAGGGGAAACAACTGCTCAGCCCGCGGCGGGGGGATCGCCCGCTAGGCAGCGGGGCTGGAAGCAGCAGTGATGCTGACAGCTGCAGACAGGCTGAGCGTCAGTTAATAATGTCATCTTGTCACCAAGGTAATATGCTGGGATGTGCAAAAGCTGGAGTAAGGTGTCAGAGATGCAGAGAAACACTCCCACTCTCCCCGGGGCTGGGGATGTGTCGGGGCATCGTGTCCTGGGAGGGCTGTGAGGGCTGCAGGAAGCCCAGAGAGGCCCAGGAGGAGCAGGACTGTGCTCTGAACGACAGATGGAAGGAGCCAGGGTGGCAGTAAGGCTGGGGAGGGCTGGGGGGAGCATGGAGCTGCTGCTGGGTAATGCCTGACACCTGTGTGTGTGTCCAGACTGGCAAAGGAAATCCGGAAGAAGCCTAAAATGGATCCTGAAATGATCCCTCACCCATATGCTTCCCCTTGAAAACCTTTCTCAGACCTGCCTTTCATCCAGCTTTGGACCCAGACTCACGTGCTCCACTGATCCAGTGGGACATGGTGCCCTGGCAGTGCTGGCTAGCTCTAGGCTGATAAATCCCAGGGTCAGGACAGAGCATTGTCCAGATCATTCCACCTCCTGGAAGCACTGTTTGAAATGCTGGATAACCTGCAGAGGAACATTTATCCTCTAACGCAAAAACAACTGCAGACCCTCCCACACTGCTCTGAGGGCAGCTCCCCTCCACCCTGGGCATCTCTCATTGCAGGGCTGAGCCTCGTTAGGTTTCCAACTCCCATCTCTAAGCCCAGCTGATATAGAGTGTATTGACAGGTGGGGTTTGGGGTTTTTTTCCTAAACAAGCCAACACTTTTCCACAAAAGGCATAATTGACAGAACACTTATTGTCTGTAACAGTCATTAAAAAAAAAAACAAAAACAAAACACCCCAAAAAACAACACAATTACCAAGCCTAAAGAGAAAAGTCACTGTTTAAAATGCAGATTATCTATTGGAAGATGGAATTTTGTGCTAAAGTCAAGTCAGGCCATATTTCACAGCTGGATGTTTATAAAGTTCCCATGTAAACTTTATAAAGTTTATAAAGATGGGAACTTCATGACGTTCCCATCTTTAAGGAATGTCCCTAAAAGGACTAGTCCCTACAGACAGGACTAGGTGCCCAGGCTGTGGATCCCACACAGACACAGGGATTTAGCACAAAGGATAGTCAGCAGCAGATCACTGCAGCCCCCAGCTGGGCAGCACTTGCACACTGCTTCCTCACCCACCCCCAGGAGGCTGGGGATGCTCACGGTGGCTGAGGCTTTCTGCTGGCAGAGAGGGACAGTTGGAGGCAGTCTGGTGCTTGGAGACCTTCTCAAGTGCTGAGCATCAGCACCAGCTTTTGAATCCAAACCCAATCTGAGCTTCTTTGGTCGTGAAGTACAGGACAACACACAGAACACAGCTGTCCCACGACTAACACTTCAGGTTTGTCACTGACAGTGATCACCTAGAGCATATCTGCCTTGAAAAGGCAGGTTCCCCTGCAGCAGGAGCAGACAAAAAGGACAGAGCTTCCTGTGCTCACTGTGGCATGTAAGAGACCTGCCTTCACCTCTGCAAACCGGGTACAACAGCCATTTGTTACGTGCATTAAAATGATAATAATGCTTCTGCTGGTGCCATCAAGATGATATTAGGAAGCCCCACGTTCCCAAAGGGAAGATTAAAGTGCAAGCCTAATAGTGTGATTTGTTCATCAGCAGAGCACTCTTGTGCAGCTTGGAACAAAACATTCCCAGCAGAAATCTCCAGCAGAGCCTGCGAGAGCAGCGGCTGGACTGGACCAGCTCTGGGGGAGATCAAAGCTGCTTCTCTGCTTCTGGTCATTAGGGGCTTTAGAACTCTGGAGAAGCTGTAAGATCTGTCTGACCTGTCACACAGGTCATCCCCTCCACTGGCCATTTAGCAGCAGCTCCATCCATCCACAGGAAGTGCTCATGGAGGAGCTGGAACAGCCTTTGTCTGGGATCTAAATCAACACTTCTAACCCGGGGAAAACTGTATTCACCACCGCCTTTGAGCTCTGAAAGTCTCTGTTTGTCTTTCTGGGAGATGAATCACGCAACCTTTTGCTAACTTGGCTGCTGCACTTTCACCAAGCCCAAGATCAACAGCCCTTGTTTGCTGTGAAAATCCCCCGAGCACCCCAGGAGCCAGAGAACACACCAAATTGTCATCCCAGGCTGCACGCAGAGGGCTCTGACTGGCAAGCCCTGTGTCAACAGGGCTCATTGTCAGGAGGAATGGTAGCTCTTCCACAGTAAAACACAACGTGCTGTTAGGAGTGCACTGCATCACAAAAATCAGCTTTTACCTTCTCTCCCAGCTCTGAATTCCCAAAGTTGCTTCTCCTGTATCAGGCCAGGTCCACTCCTAATCTTAATTAGCAGCGAAGCTCAACCCCGGCCAAGCTCTGTGCTGCTTGATGGCAGAGCTGAGGAAGTGCTGGGGGTACTCGTGTGACACCAAACCCGCTGAATTCTCTACCCCCAGAGCAGCGATGGGAAGCAGCAGAGGAGGAGGGTGCCAGCAGGGTGGCACAAAGGGGCTCGGAGCCCTGCCCGAGTGGGGCACCCAGCTGCTGATGCTCAGCACAGTCCTCAGGACAGACACAGAACACAGAGGATCCACTGCACACTCCGAGTGGTTCAGCCCTTTTCCAGCTAATGTTCCTGCAAAGGAGAGAGATAACGAGGCCCAGAACTGGCAGAGGGTGCTGCCAGCAGAATTCAAACGGCAGAGGCTCCAGCACGGAGAACAATTAGAGGGCCAATTAACAGCCAAGCAATAGATCTCCTGACCAGAAAGAAGGATGCTTGCTGAAAGTGGACTTTATCGACTCAGCAATTTCCCAGCTGATTTATTTCCAGGGAAAAGAAGGTGGATTTTTTTTTTTTACTCTCTTCTTATCATGTCTCCAGCTAGTTGGACATTTCTCTGTTACTTTGCCCATTTAAACCCTGAGTTACAATAACCAGGAATATAGCTTTTTATTTTGATTTTCTTTCCACTAAAAAGCCCTTGGGAATACAAAGAAAATACATGAGGGAGCGCAAATAATGGAGAAAATCACTCAATCAAAAAGGTGACAAACTCAGGGCAATAAAATGATTATTTTCCCCAAAACATATAATTAGCTCTAATCCTTCACTACAAACTTTCATTGAAATCAGGTTCATGACAGGTTTATAAATTTATACTTCTGGGTTTCTTGTTTGTTTTTATAGTTAACAAAAAATATATATCCAAGAGTGCCAGAGAGAGGACAAGAAACCAGGCAGGCACTGAGGAGTGGTTTGTGTTGGAAGGGACCTTAAAGAGCATCTGATTCCAACCCTCCTTCCATGGGCAGGGACCCCTCCACCAGAGCAGGGTGCTCAGAGCCCCATCCAGCCTGGCCTGGAACCCACCCAGGGATGGAGCATCCCCAGCTTCCCTGGGCACCCCGTGCCAAGGTCTCAGCACCCTCACAGTGAAGAATTTCTTCCTCATTCCTAATCTCAGTCTCCCCTCTGCCAGCTTGAATCCATCACCCACTTCCACACGCCTTCCAAACACCCTCCAGATGCTGCCAAACCCACCAGACACTGACACTAGAAGTGCTTTCCAAAGCCTCAGCCACGACAGCACCCTGCTCAGCACCACCAACAGCCCTGCACTGGCACCATCCATGCCACGCAGGGAACCTTGGCACCCTTCCACCCAGGAGAAGCTTTGCAGAGCCGGAGGACACGGGTCAGCACCTGCAATTAACTCACGGAGGGGCTCTGGAAAACAAGGCATTTGCATGAAATTAAAATGGATCGACCCAGGTCTGTTTTGCCAAGATGGGTCTCATCAAGCCTGGTTTGCATAAATATTCTCATCAGCGCTCCCGCCTTGCCCCTCTCCTCACACTCGCTGATAAAGTTATGCTTTCCTCACAAAAATTATTCATGATGTTTATTCATGATGCTGTTGTGTGGGTTGTTTTTTTCAGGGAGCTGTGATCCTCAGGAGAGCTGAGGCCCCCGGGGTGAACACCAGCAGTGGGTGGGCACCCTGAACCAGCTGCCACTGGAGAGGTGGGAGTGGGGGCTGCCAGGGCAGCAGGGCTGGGATGGAGTTACTGACACCATCCCCCTGGGGCATCAGGGGGCTACCTGACCACGTTCAGAGGCACAGGGGTAGCTGGAAGCCTGCAAAGCTGGTTTTGTAGGGAGAAAGGTTCCAGGGCAGTGCAACAGCTGCTGTGCCCAGGTCTGCAGCGGGGAGCATAAAAAAAAGTCATATTGAGAGTCAAAGGCTGCAAGGTGGAACTAAAATCCAGAGTAGGAATAAAGTTAATTAAGCAGTGAAGCAGCCAACCTAATACAGAGCAGGTTCTCCATCACTTGAGGACTTAATGACATGATTATCCTTGCAGAGGTGCCCTAGCTCAGGGGTTAGGGGTGCCAGGGAGAGCTCTGGGTGGGAGCCCTGTGCCTGCAGAGACCCTCCCCAGGCTCTTACCACCCTCAGCAGGGCCCTACCCTGGGACTGGGAACTGGGCTCAGCCCTCTCCCCAAATAAATTCCCCCTTGCTGCTTTTCTGGGTGACAAGGAGCAATTCGGGTTGCAGTTTTACAGGTTTAAGCTCATTCGTAACCCCAGGTGGTGGTGCCAAAGTCATTCTGGGAAGTGGGTATTCACAATCCAAACCGTTCTGTGGTATTCCTGAATGAAGCAGCAGCCAAATCACTTCAAAAAGCCCTTGGGCCTCTGGTTTCTCTGTGGTGTGGCAAAGCTGGTGACACCCACCCCACCCAGCAGCCAAACTCTGCACCCTGCTGCCACCCAGCTGCTGCCAACCCAAGTGCCAGGTGAACCCACGTGCTACCAAGGGGACATCACATCTGGGCAAGAGATGTGCCTGACTACTCTCTACAGAAGCCAGGGAGGATCTCGTATTTGTCTGAGCCTGGTCTCCTGCTCTTCATCACCATTCCTGGTCTGCAGCCTGGGGTGCCACTTTGCCATGCTGTTAGAAATGCCAAGTGAGATCTCTCTGCTCTGTGGCATCGCTTATGGACATGTCTGCACCTCAGTTCCTCCAGCTCTGGGCAGAATGCTGCAGCCCTGGACCCCCTGCTGTACCTCCAGCTTGCTCTCACAGCCCGTTCAGGGGGTCCCTAGGTGAGGCTGACCCAGACCCACTGTCTGCAGGGAGCAGCCGCAGGCTGACACCTCTCCTGGCACACAGCACGTGTCAGAAGGAATTCACCAGGCTCTCCTGCTTGCTTCCCTCTCTGCCTTCAGCACCACCTGAATCCTGGCAGCTTTTCTTCCAGCTTTGAATTGATTTTGACTTTGGGGTTTTTTTTATGTTTTGGATTTCTGCACAACCTGGAGGCTGAGTTTTGATGAACTCCCTCCTCATTTCTGCAGCTGAAGCTGCTGGGCTCCTACCAGACTATGAAGGGACTTCACTGGGGCTGGGAACAACCAGCAAGTGCCACGTCAGTGCACAGGACAATCCCCAGCGGATGGGGGGGAGGCTTCAGCCTTAAAAAGGTCCTGTTCAAAGCACAGGCAATTTGAAAGCATTTGACATATAGGAACTCTATTTTTACACTGCTGGCAGGTAACAGCCACCTGCTCAGGCTGAAGAATCCCTTTGACACACGACCAGAAAATACATGTTGCTGAATTTACACATCCACTACGAAAGCAGGTTCATGAATAAGCACCTACTTGGAAAACATAATTACCAGAAGTAGGACAAATAGAGGAGGAGGGGATGAAGGTTCCCCCCAAGGGTCACATCCTATATTCCTGTGTTTATATATAGATGTCCTAAATAGCAGGCTGAATTAAGCTACATTTGTCCTTTCCGACAGCCCGGCTACGGGGGAGTCGTGTGGGGAACCAGCAGTAAAATTGGAGTCTCTCACTCTCCTGTGTAACCAGAGCACATGGAACGTTAATTAATCTCATATTTGACTTTGGAAATACTTCCCCTTTGGCTTGTAGCTTTACTCCTAGGAGCTGTTAATAAGACCTGCTCTCTTACCCAGCCACCATCTCATTTATTGGTCATTAATATCCCAGGAGCTGCCACAGTGTCAGAGAAGCAGGACCCAGAGCTGCCACCCCCAGGGTGAGAGGGGAGCTGAGCAATGCTGAGCAAGACATGAAGGGCCCTGGGGGGCAAGAGGATGGGGCCAGACTGATTGTCAGCGGTGCCAGGGACAGGACAAGTGGCACTGGGCACCAACTGGAACCCAGGAGGTTCCATCTGAGCAGGAGACAGAGAAAGTTCTTTGTTGTGAGGGTGCCAGAGCCTGACCCAGGCTGCCCAGAGAGGTTGTGGAGTCTCCTGCTCTGAAGAGATTCCAACCCCCCTGCTCTGGGTGCTCCAGGGGTCCCTTCTGACCCTCACCATGCTGGGGCTCTGTGACACATCCACCAGACCCTGCAAACGTGTCCCCCTGGTGAGCTGCTGCTAACCTGCCATCAGCACAAGCACCGAAGCCAATTTACTTTGTGGTTTGACTGAAGCAAAAATTACATCTACTCCACATCTGGTTTTATGGATCCGCTGTGAAATGACTCAAGCTAAGGCTTTGTTAGAAGAATTTCCTCTAAAATAAAACTTTGTCAATAAAAAGCCATTTCTAACCAGCCTCCCACAGCTGCTGCTTCTGAGAGATCCATCACCAAAGGCTGCGTCTGTGGCCTCGCTGAAGGACTTTCCTCTAATAAGAAAGCTTGTCAATAACTTCACTTTTTAGCTGTTCTTTCCAAAGCTTTTGTAAAGATATAATTGCCAAGAAGCTATAGATTTATTTGGCATCCCTGGCTAGGCCTGAGAAATTACAGCTGTGGCTTTCTGTCAAACACACCCCTGCAGTCAAATCGGCCTGAAATTGTGTACAGTGTTTATATGGGAAACTGCAGGAGACAGACTTTTCCATGGACTTCTCACTTGGAAAAAAAAAACCAACCCCAAAATCAACCAACCTAAGAAAAAAACCCCAAACAAACTTGTAAAAAAAAAAAACAACTAAACCCAGCCAATTTAAGTTTAAAGCCAGGAAGAACAGTAAAACCTATTTTCTGGGAAAGATGTGTTGGAGAGACAGGTCTGGCCAACCACTTCTCATGGGCAGCTTGGGGTTTTTGGGTTGGTTTTGTTTTTTTGCCATATCTCTCCAGCCTTTCTGATGTCCAGGGGCACAGGTTGTGCACATGCACTGCTTAAAGGACAATTTATTTAAGGGGGACAAGCTCCAGAGCATGGTTCTCAGACTAAAGAGATTGATGAGCCCCTAGAAGGGCAAACTAGGAAGTCACACTGGGCCAGGAGTACCACAGACTGCCCAAAACATCTCCACATCTATGAGTATTTTTATCAGTGTAACAGGCACAACATCTTCAGTGACCCCCCCAGAAACAGGATATTGGAGAAGTGCAATATGGAATCAGCAGTCACACCCATGGAAGCACATTCCACCCAAGGGAAGCCTTACACACCTACAAATCTCCTTAAAATGGTGAGGTCAGGGGGTGAAACCCCTGCAGATCACAGATCTACCTCTCGCAGCAGCTGCTTTTAAGACTCATAATCAGGATTTGCATATAAAAGCAGAATTGATTGGGAGTTAATGCAGGGGTTAAGCCAGAGAACCCTTGCTACTCAGCTTCCATCTGTGCTTGAAACACCTTCAGTTCAGCCACTTGTAGTGATGCCAGAAAAAAAATGGTTTTAAGTGGAAGAGAAGGACTTCTGTCCTCCACCAACCCTGCTTTTCACATTCTTCTTCTTTAATTTTGTTAAACACTACCCACATTTCTCTGCAAAAAATGGGTCATTCTGTGCAAAAGCTACTTAAAATTCCCCGCTGTTACTGAGAGATGGCACAGCACACAGAAGCCAGGAGATTTAACCACCTCAGGAGCCTGTTCTCACAAGAAGTGTGCAGCATTTCCACTCACTGCAGCACGGAATTGGTGATTTGCTCCTTTTTGCACAAATCTGCTCCCTCCATTGCTCCCTTATTGGAAGTTTCAACACAGTAATTTTGACCTTGCTTGCTGCTCCAGCCAGGCTGAGGGACACAGCTTGGATGCATCACGGGCTACCAAAAACTGTGGTATTCTGCAAAAGTTCTGTGCATCAGTACCCCAGCTCAGCTGGGAAGGGAGGACCACGCATCTCAGGGGGTGGGGGGAAGGAGGAGAAGTGGTCAGAACAAGCAAGAGAAGTCACAGTGCAGTTTTAGTTTTGCTGGTTGTGTCCTGTCAATGCAGCTTACTGACCAGAGCAGCTCCTCAAGGGGCAAGCTCCATCCCAGGAGAGGCAGACTGAGCAGACCCTCCTCAGAGCTGAGACCAGGCACACGAAGTACAAAGAGATGATGGGAACAGCACTGGTTTGCTAAGGAGAAGATGCACCTGAGCAGCCTGATAACCAAACTGAAGAGACATGGACAAGATGGGGAGGGTGCTCCCCTGTGAGTCCTCAGTGCCCGTTGCAACTGGTCCCCATGGGACTGGGGAGGTGGTGGGAGCTGGAACAGGACAGGCCAAGGGGGCTGTGCCATCAGAAAAGGTGTTAGCCAAGTGTCTCTGCTGCCTGTGACTGCTCCACAGTGGGAGTGGAGCTGGGTTTGTCTTGGTGGAAGAGCAAGAAGCACAGGCTGCAGGGAGAGAAATCCCCTTTAGATATTTAGGAGGAAATCCTTCCTCCTGAGGATGGAAAAGCACCAGTAAAGTGTCCCAGTGAAGATGAGACTACACACCCCTAAGCTGTGAGTTGCCCAGATGACCCACGCTCTTGTAAAAGCAGGTGGATGGATCAGAAACAGGCCATAAAGCAAATGCCAGCTTTTAAAATCCTGTTCTGAAGCAGTAAAATAACCACAGGTTTTTCCTTCCCAGCATGAGAAAACGTTTGGGGGGAAAAAAAAAAAATCAAATAAAGATTTCTCATAAAACATCAGGATGATGATGGGCCAGTAAAATACCTTGCAGATAAGAAGAGCACCGTGCTACCCATCACTGTTCCAGCCTTGCAGTGCTGTGTCCTGGGGGGGCAGTGGAGCAGGGAGGTCCTGGGCAGCCCCTGGGAAGAGGGGCAGGGGAAAGGCTCACCCTGCCTCACCCTTGCAGACAGGGAAACCCTTCAGGAGCACTGAGGATGGTTCACCCCCAGACCTTGCCCCTGGAGAACATGATGAGCACCACAAAGCAGCCTGGCTGTCACACCCTTGCCAGCCAGTCTGGGCACGATCAGCACCACTGGCTCAAGTCACGCCAAGTTATTTCACTCTATAGAGGCCCTGGGGAGGGGTAAAGGGATGGATTTCCCTCCATGCCACAAACCAAGCACCAGAGATGCATCCCAAAGCCACTTGGTGGGTGCCACAGCTCCCCTCCATCCTGGGGCACCAGCAAGGGGTTCCCAGGCCCCTCTCCCTCTTGAGAAGATGCACTTATTATTCATCAGCAAGACCAGAAGCAGTTCCTTGACCCGTTAGCAGGACTTTTCAAGGACATTCAAGACCAGGACATTTTAATGTCTCCTCTGCATCAGCTGTGACCACCACACCCTCAGTGCCACTGCTTAGCTTCTGTACAAGGACACTGCTTTTCCAGGCAGCTCTGGAGGATCAGTGGAGGAAAACTCTGAGCCAAGAAGCTTCTTCATCTCCTGCTAACTGAAGTATTTCTTATTAGTCAGAGGTACGTGGCTGCTGAAAGGCAGACTCACGTGTGAGAGCCTGGCTGGGCTGCAGCCCGAGCCCTCTTCCCGCTGAATAATGTCACTGCAGCAGCCTACAGAAATTACTGGAGACCGGGGCATTTATCAGTTAAAATTAATCCTTCTCCAAGTGAAAATGCCTCTGCCTTCCAATTAGGCTGCTGTGAGGAATGGAAACAAAGGAAAATTGCTCACCTTAATTAGTCCCTTCGCAGTGGGTTTTTTTGCCAACTCATCTCTCACCGCCGGGGCTGCGGCGGCTCTGCCAGCGCTGGCTGGGGGGTGTCTGCAGGGAAAGCTCCTCTGCTGCCTCCCCAGCTCTGTCACACCCTGCCCGGGGCAGAGGGAGCCAGCAGCTCATCCTTCGCCCATTGGATATCCCCAACCAGAGCTGGAGAATGAAAAACAAACACAGTGTTACTCCAAGCGTCACCCTTCTGGTGGTTCTCGTGCAACACGAGGTGTGCTTCACACCCAGCTCCTCCTTGGAGCATCTTTTCCTTCAGGTCTGCAGCTGTGGTGCTGAGGGACATGGTGCCCTGGCACTGCTGGGGGATGGTTGGGCTCAGTGACCTGAGAGGTCTCTTCCAACCCCAATAATTCTACAATTCCTAGTGTATTTTTTACAGATGTGATGAGGTCTGAGTCATGCAGACTTTACACACTTCATATGATCTAAAAACCGAAGAGTAAAGTTTTTTAATGAGCCTGTCATTAAGGCAGAGTTCAGGTAACTGCTTAAGCACATCCTTTGGTTCACATACAGACTCACTCCCACCCTCCTGCAGCACAACCAAGAGCTGTTTCAGATCCAGTGGCTCTGGGGAACTTCTAATTGCAAGTTCTGCTGGGCAGGGATAAACTCGGGTTCATTTTAACCTAAAAACACAGGTAACTGCCTTATCAGACCTCTAAAACTGCAAGGAAAGACGAATTAGTGCCACTGTGCCAAAGACCACTAAAAATGCAGGTGCAATACCCTTGTTTTAATGGCCCTAGAGACTGACTCACACACCAATTACAGTTATCTTTACCTCATTAAATGGAAAGTAAGTTTGTTGTCATCCTGCCTCATAAACATTCATAATTGGGAAAAAATGTACAGCAGCTTCCATTTCCATTTTTAACTTCTTCCACAAGAGAGGAAAAAAAAAAAGAATTAAACCATTCCTCATTCTTGCCTTCAAGAAGCTGGTTTCTAATTCCACTGTCAGCTACACAAGGAGAATTCATTTTTCACCCACCACGTGGATGTGAACGTGTTTAATGTGTAGCTCCATCCCTTCAGCTCTGAAAGGGTCTCTGGACCCCCCATCCAGCTGGGAGTGACACTGCATTAGCTGCTTCTTGCTGTGAGAGGCCACCCAGTGTGGGTTTGTCACCCAAGAGGTGCCACGGGCTTCCCTGGACAGGGTGGGCACAGCACGTGCTGGTTGGGTCTCACTGGTTGGGTGAGATGACTGCCCACCAAGGAAGCTCATCCTGCACATCTTCTCCATGCAGCAAACACAAACACACAGCACAAAGCACGAGCTGGGACAAAGTGACTGTTCAAATTGGTCCTGGACTGTCTTAGAGAGGGGCTAGAATCTCTCCAGAGCAGGAGACTCCACAACCTCTCTGGGCAGCCTGGGACAGGCTCTGACACCCTCACAACAAAGAA
>JANHGL010010106.1:74769-93686 GCA_024611195.1 Ceyx melanurus | reverse complement strand
GGGGGAGGCAGCGAACCCCATGGAGAGACGGGCACAGCTGCCTTCTGCTCCTGGAGCCTCTGCCTATGGCTGCTCCGGGCTCCCAGCAGCTGCCTGCAGCACAAGCACCTTCCTCCTGCTCCTCTGCACCCCCCCAACAGAAAAGGAACCCCCGTCCCGCCCGTGCCGTGGGGCTGAGCCCCCCAACGGGACGAGCCCCACGGGCATCTCCACCCCAAACCACTCCTAGCCCCCTCCAAGCAAGGGGGGGGTGTGCAGCAGAACAACCCAACTCAAGACACTGTTTCCTCCCAGCAGAGATTTTCCCACCGCAGGAGCCTCCAGCTCCGTAAAACACTTCCCCCCCCCCCCCCTGTTTGTTAAAGCAAGAAACTGCATTTCCTTGTTTGCAGCTTTTCTACCACCCAACTCCCACTCTACCCCCGGAGCCTGCACGACTAAATACAACAGGAAAGGTGCCTTTTGTCCCCAAAGCTAGAGCAGCGGGGAAAGGGGTTTCTGGGGTGCCCAGATAGTTTTGGGGGGGGGGGCAGCAGCCCCAGCTGTTTGCTCTCTGGTCTCCAGCAAGCTGTGGTCAGACCAGGGTCTGCTCCAAAGGGCCCATCCTGCAAAGAAATGAGCCCTTTCAGAGAAGAAAACCCACCCGTGGGGACACACCCCACCCATCCAGCACAGGCACTTCCCCCAGAGCGTTTCACTTCACTGGAACTGAACTGGCACCGGTTCCTCAGGGCCACCCTGCTCTGCTGACGCTGGCTCTGCACACAGGAGGTTCCCGCAGCCTGGCAGCTGCCCAAACCCAACCCCAACCCAACCCAACCCCAGCCGCTGCCACCGCAGATTTCTGCAGCCCAAGGCTCCCCCTGACACTGTCACCAGCTGGCATCGGGACAAGCTCACCCTGAAAGACTCTCCTACCTGCCACAGCTCCTCCAAAGCACCAAGGCAAGGAGACATTGCCCAGTGCAGCTGGTGCCCCAGGGCCCACCCAGCTCCTCATCAGCCCCTCATTAGTGGGTTCAGGTGTAGGGAGGCAGCTACAGCTGGGCTGGTGGCCCTTGTTGTGGTTCAGGGGGCACCCAGGTCCCGCTCCCCATTCCAGAGGGATCTCTCCCAACCCATGGCAAGACCCATCTCCCCCTGCACAGTGCCCAGAGAGGACAAGAGTTGGCACAAGGGTGGTCATCCTGAGAGGAGGGAAGAGTCAAGTCCTGAATACAGGGGGAAAAAGCCATTACTGAGATCAAGGATTTATTTACATGTCAAGGAAAACTCTCACCCAGAGTCACGTGTGGAGGAAACAAAAACCCCAAAACAAACCCAAAAGGACCGATTTGCCTCCTGAACTCAAAGGCTGGCACTACCCTGCGTGCCTGGCCCCCTCGAAGGGCAGCCCAACGCCTTCTCTCCTCCTTCTCTGCAAGGAGAAGCTAAAGGCATCATGTGTTTACAGTTACCAGCTGCAGAAAACACCCTCTGAAAGAAAAAACACCCCTCTGCTTTTCCAAAGGGATCTGGCCGGGCGGATCCTGGAGCAGCCCTGTCTCTGCCAGTCTAGGTGGGCAGCAGGTCTAGTACTCATCCAGGGTGTCTGCCCGGGGGACCGAGAGGCCCCGTTCCTTCAGCGCCTGCACCTTCAGCTTCTCTGACTCCTGCTTGGCCTGCTGCTCCACACGCTGCTCCTCCAGGATCTCCTCGATGGACACCTGCTGCAGAGGAGTGTCACTCTCCTTCTCCAAGTCCTGCAAGAGAAGCAGCCTGTTCAGAGCCACCAGACCACCACTGTGGTGTGGTTGTGCTCGTGGGATGCTCTGGGCACTGCTCTGCCCACAGGGCAGCTCAGGGCTGGGCTGACATTGCCTCTGCTCAGAGCATCTCGGTGGTCTAGAGGGGCAAAAGCCAGCAGGGACAGCAAAGGTCCAGGGTGGATCCACACTGGGATGCCTGTGGCCACAAATCCCATCAAAAGGTGGAGGTGATGCAAAAACGAGGTGCCAGAGGCACTCTGGTGGGCAGGGACCCCTAGAGAGCAACCAGGCTGAGCTGGCAGAAACAGAGCTCAGCTCCTCCCGACCCAATCCCAGATGGTGTCCCCTGGAGTGGAGCCAGCCAGGAGGTGACAGCCCCACAGGCAGCCAGTAAGGACACCCACCAGCAGCACCACATTCAGGCCAGGGCTTCCCCACACGGGAGCAGGGCACAGGCAGGAGGAGCTGCTCACTTACTATTTCCCCCAGCAGAACCACGTTCTCCCCTCTCACGACGAAGATGCCCCGAGGGATGTCCCCATACTTCTTGCCCACGTGGATGCGCTCCACAGTCTGGTGCAACACCAAGTTTGCTGCAGCAACCAGGAGAAAGGAAAACAACCCACAGTTTACTCCAGGTGACCACCGAAGCACACACTGTCTCCCCTACCCCGAATGAAACGCAGCCTCTGCCCCCCAGCTCCAAGGGGACACCCAGGAGAGTGTTGAATGCCCCCCAGCATCCCCCCAGTTCCCGCCAGCACAGACCTACCGAACTGGTCAATGCTGCGCAGGTACCCAATGAGCGTCCGGCCGTCCCGCAGCAGGACCAGGTGCTTCTCTGCGGGAGAGGGAGCGTTTGCGCGGGTGTGAACCACTGCCCCACCTGGGCATTAACCCTCCCACCCCAGCACGCCGTGGGGGGAAACCGGCGGTGCCCCCGCAGCACGAAAGGGAGGGAAAGGACCGTCTGCGGGACCCGGGAGAGGCTCCCACGGAGAACGGGGGGAGGAGGGGACCACACCGGGGGCTGAACCCGCGGGGAACCGGGGGGGGGGCGAGGCCCGGGCCGCACCGGGGGCCGAACCGGCGGGGAACCGGGGGGGGGAGCACGGGGCCCCCCGGGGGCGCGGGGAGGCTCCTCGCTCGTCCTCTCCTTCCCGCTCCTGCAGCTCGCTCGCCTCAGCCCTCCCGCCCCGTGGTCCCCTCCACGCCCCTCTCGCCGGCCCCTTCTCCCCAGCCAGCCGCGCAGCGCGCTGCCCCGCACAGCCACCTCCACCCCTCCCTGCTACTCCTCCTCCACCTCGTCGTCCTCCTCCTCCTCCCGCGCTCTCCCTCTCCCGCACACTCCACTCTACAAGTGCCGCACTCTCGCTGGCTCCTCCGGAGCGGAGCGGCGCCGGGCTGCGGACACTGCCGGGGGGCGCCCCCCGCCCGGCCCGCCTGGGGCTGTCCGTGGTGCTGAAGGCGAGAGCGGGCTGAGCGGACGCCCGGCCCCTTACGGAGCCCCTTTATGTTCAGCTCCTGGCGCAGCGCAGCATCCAGCAGCAAGAGCGGCGGCGGCAGCGCTGAGCCGGGGCTTGGAGGCAGAATGGAAGGCTTTATTCGGCTGCTTTTCGGCTACTTGGTGGCGGACCTTCTCACGCTGGTGTGTCGGGCTCAGGAGAAAGCTGGCCAGCAGCTGGGGAGCTTCGTGGTGCTCTCAGGAGGAAACCATTCCAGCCTTGGGGAACAACTAGACCCCTCTGAACCACCTCCCACCCCAGACTTCTGCAGGGGCTACTTTGATGTGATGGGGCAGTGGGACCCCCCCTTTAACTGCAGCTCGGGGGAGTTCATCTTCTGCTGTGGCACTTGTGGCTTCAGGTTTTGCTGCAAGTTCAAGAAGACGAGGCTGGATCAAAGCACCTGCACGAACTATGAGACGCCGTTGTGGATGAACACTGGGAAGCCTCCTTCCCGCATAGACGACCCTCTACATGACCCTACCAGGGATAAAACCAACCTCATTGTCTACATCATCTGTGGGGTTGTGGCAGTCATGGTGCTGGTGGGGATCTTCACCAAGCTAGGGCTGGAGAAGGCGCACAGACCCCAGCGGGAACACATGTCCAGGTAAGGCTGAGTGCCAGGCAGCAGGCTGTCCTTCCCCTCCACCTCCCCTCCTACCCTTAAAGAGGAGAGAAAATCACATGTGTTCCTGCTAAACAAGCAACTCCTGCCAGGCAGGCTGCATTCCCCTGCAAGGAGACCGAGAGAGACCAACTTTGGTGAGCAGAGCTCCTGTAGTTCCCCGAGTCTAGGTTATCAAAGTACATGCATATTGAGGGATATATAGTGTGGTCTGCACAGACAGTAGCCCATTTTTATCTGCAGTGTCCAAAATCAGCAAGTGTTCCCAGATATACTGAGCATGAAAAAAAATAAATAAATCCTGAAACCATCAACATTGAATTATAGAAAGCCTGGTATGTTCCCTTTTCCAACTGTTTCAAAGCTTGGAAAATGTTTCTACTTCTCAACAGAAGGATGTAAACAAATGTCATCTCACCCTCCCTCTCCAGCTGCAAAATGGTTTTGGCAGGACCTTCCCTACTCCCCCAGCCCTTGCAAGTGTGTGAGCTATTTGTAAAATTTCTAAGCTGTGGAAATGAGCCAGGGTGGAAGGGAAGACAGAGGCAAAAAAAGGAAAAGCTATTGTAAAATTTCTATTTTTTTTTCAGTTATTGTTGAAAGGTAAGAAAGGGAATATTTAAGTCTTGTCTCATCCATATATGTGTGTATTATACTCTGTATCCACAGTGTAATGGCCGAGTTCTATCCAAGAGCACCTCCCCCACACTGAGTTAGGCATGCTGTGCACCAGCTACTCCAGATACTGGCTGCCTAGTGGTGGATAGGCAGGTGGGCAATTCAGGACAGAGCCCAGTGGTTCTAACAACATGTTCCAAACTGATATTGTCACGGCAGTTCAAAATCAAGGCATAACACATTTGTCAAGTTTGCAGTCTGTCTGATTCTTTATGCTAATCCCAGGCACATGAGAGTAAAGCAGATGGGAGAAAGGCATTAAAAAAGGCAAACAGCTCCATTAAAGATTCTAAATAGATTTCAGCATATTGGGCAACTTTAATGCTGAAATGCAATTAAAAGGATACCTCCTACTGGACATGCAGTGTGTCAGAAAGCTTCCTCTTGCCTGACAGGTAGTGGTGTATTTCATGATCTTTAAAGCTTAGGTGAAGAGTCATCCTTTGAAAGGCAGCCCAAGAGATCAACTCAACACCCAGACCCTTATTTATTTTTAACTGAAATTTCTGCATGACTTTTTGATTAGCTGCTAATCCGAAAATGAAAAGAGAAAGACACAAAAATACTACTACAAATGCATCTAGCAATTCTCTACTAATTATTTACTATTTATAAACTGGCTGATCCGGCCATGCTTTTGCTACTGAGGAACAAAGCACATTGCAGAAATTTCAGTCAACTTAACACTGTGTGCCAGTGATAATTTTGCAAAGATGCTTTATGATCAGCAAGGTATAATAATACTGTAGACACTTTAAATATTCTCAACTACTAAACTGATAAAAAGAAAAAAAGGATATGTGGCTCCCAGTTTCTTTTTAAAAATATTCAACTACAAATCATGTTCAGCTTGATTCTGTAGTGTCTTCATGCAGGGAAAAAAGCGGGGCTTGTAACAGTTAACAAAAAAAAACAGGACAGGGTGAAGTTGTAGCTATCCCTGCTTATATATGGCTTGATGAGGTCCTACTGCTACCAGTAGAAATCTCTGCTATCTAGAGTATGGGTGTGAAGTCTTCTGAAAGGGTATTCTGTCTTAGTTTATGGAAACAGAATTATAGGGGATTGGAAAATCCTTCTGAAATCCTTCAGTCATGTGTGCATAAAGATTAGGTCTCTGAAGTGGTTCTTAGCAAAGGTGGTCTCTTACCCCCATTACTTAACAGTGTCTGAGATCTTCTACTTTTCTTGCCACGAAAATGCTCAAGTCAGGATTATACAGAAACTTGGAAAGTCATGATCACATGGAAAAACAGTCACCCACTCAGTACACATAATAGCTAGTCATGCTCTGAAAAAGCAGTGCTGGAGCTTAGTTGAAAAAAAAAAAGTTCTCACACTCCTCTTGCAGCTGTGGAGTGGTCTTAGCGTTAATTTGAAAAGGAATTAGATTTGTAAATCCCTTTGGCAATCTAAAAATCTGTTAATTGAGTGAAGAATTGAAGTAACCTCTTTGTCCTCAATGTGTGTTTAACTCCAGTATTCCATCCTATCTGCTTTTACACTACTAATGTTCCAAAAAAAAAGGCTGCAATGCTGACTAAATAAATAATTTATGTTTATCAGCTAATAGTACCAACAATTCAAATATATGTAGCCTGTATGCATATTCATCTACTTTTATAACACTGACCAATATATATATATACAAGAAGCAAAACCAAAAAGAACATGTTTTTTCTCTACTGAACATTATTAGTAAGTGAAAGTATAATGCATTCAGAGCATTAGGTAGGCCAAACAAAAAGTCCTAAGAATTACTCCATTTTGGCTGGCAGCAAGCAACAGAGGCTGATTTATCAGGTATTTCTTCAGCTAAGATTCCTGTCTCCTTACCCTTTCCTAGCCAACAGCTACATGAAACACTCAAATCCTCTTCATACTTATGGAAAGGATGGTGCTGCTTACCAAAAAGACAATGCATCATGTAAACTGATCTTTTTAATTTCACAAGGGCTGATTTTTTAAAAAAACATTAACAGAATACAACTGGTGTAAATGATCATTTCTATTTTTGATTTGCTAAAAATATTTTAAAATACGAGCAGAGAGCTAACACATGGGAATAAGTCAATAATACATTTAGTTATAACTAGGAAGTAAAACTGTGCCACACATTAATTCCATGCATTATTTCATCTTGCAGTCAGTGGATCTGCTGTTGAAGTAAGACACTGGTGTGTAGAAGAGTGGTACAGTGTTGGTAAAGGAAACTTCAGAGGTTTGGCAAGCATAGTTTCTATAAGCTTGCCTTTCATGACAATTTTTTTTTTACTGTTATACCAGAAGAAACCAAGAACACTCCTTTGATTTCACCCACTTTTCCTGAAATATCTGGCAATGAAAAAGGGGAAATGTATTTATTTCGTGAAAACAATCCATAGAAAAGAATCTTTATTGGACAAGTCCTTTTAGGAAAAAAAGAGTCAACATTTGTCCTTTTTTAGGGAGCTTGTTACTTTGTTTTGAGGGAAAAAAAGGCAAAATGTGGCACTGCTGACATTTCTTTTCTTGTGAGACCAGTGCTTTCCAGTAAAACATTCTTACTGTTGCATGGAACTGGAAATCTGGAAGATGAAAATGGGAGTGGAGTGTTGAGTCCACATGGCATGCTTTGCTTTAGACATCCTCTGACAGTGTCCTGTTTATATCATTCTCCTTATTTTAAAATGTATTATTTAACATCAAAAAGATAGAAACATTCCCTTTAGCTACAGTGTCCAAATATAGTGAACTATCTGAGCTCTTCTTCCTTCACATTGTGCTGAGACACAACCAAAGACAAGAAGTCTTGTGTTGATCACTCAAAAGGCAGGTACCTTGGGCCAAAAATAGTCTGACTTGCCAAAACCCTGAACCCTATGGGTGAAATTATTTCCCATATAGGTTTTGACCCAGTTTTGGAGGCAAAATATCCCTAGTGACCCTACATGGAATAATTTGTGTTTCAGCTTCTTTGAGCTTGTACCTATAAGGGAAATCTCTGGCTCCACATGCTTCATACCACCCAAAAAGTGTATTACATATTCAAATAGAAAAATCCTATGTCAAGAGAAATGCTGAAGTTTGATGGTACTAGGATAGCTGTGGGCCATGAACTCCTGGTAGGGAACATTTCTCCCCTTAACCATTTTTTTATGTAGGTACATCCCTAGGAGAGCAAAATGCAGGTACAGCAGTTCCTTTGGACTTCAGTGGTACAAGCTGCTCTGCATTTTTAACTCTCCCTGACATTAGTAGAAGATAAGGACAAGCTCTTTGTTAGATGAGCTATTCAGCCCTGAGAAGAATGTACAACTTTGGCTACCACAGTATAAACAGAGGTGCTGTGTTGTTAAAAATAGAACTTGATGGTGAGTAGTTCTTTTTTTTCCTTAATATAGTAGGAGTTGGACAGCTAATTCCTTACAACTCCTTTGAAAAAAGCCAACCTAAAATGGTAGAAAATTGAGTAGGCATTTTCACAGGCAGGCAGTAGTTAATCTGCTATCACACAGGGTATTCTTGAAAGTCTACACTGAACAATATTTACCATCAGATTAAGGGCAATGAGGAAAGCATTTCTGGAAACCTCCTCTCACTAAGCTGGGAAATACTAATCTGTGTATTATGAAATCCCAGTTTCATCTCACACAGTGAAGTGTGAAAGGAACTTTCATTTGCTTTTCTTCCCAGAAATATGTCCAGCTGCCTCTGGAATTAGAATTAACATTGTTGTCCATAATTTCCTTTGGATAGAGGACACATTTGCATAAATTGACTATGTATTAATGGTTTTGGTCCCTACTTATTTTAAACTATGTTCTGCAATATTATGCTTTCCTTTTGCATCATTTTCTATATACCTTTGTGAGATCTCTTCTATTGAATTTTTATTATTCTGCTATGTAGGCCAGCTCTGCTATTTCTGCTGTTTAAGCATTGCTTCAAATGGGAGCACTGCTCTGATACCATTAATCATTTGGTTACTGTCTTCTGACCTTTTACAGTATCAACATAGTCCTGTGTAACATGTTGATCACAACTGGAACTAATATTTTAATCACATAATGCTAGCCATGAACACATGGTATCCTTCAGCTGTGTACCAAACAATGTTGCTGCAATTTGAAAGCAAAATCCAGCTCAGGATTCTTCTCTGTCTGTAACTTATATGAAGCTACTTTTTAATATCTAAAAGCACAGCACTTGTGATCAAGAAATCATCATGTCACAAAAACACAGCAGAGAAGCTAGATGGTACTTGCCTTGGTTTCACCAGTGATTGTGCTTAATTTTATTTATTAATTTATAAACTAGTCTTTCTTGATAGAGTATCTGGGACACTGTATATGATATTGCAGAAAATTAAACTCAGCTGGGCACAGTGCCCAGAAAATTAATTTGTTCCCTTAGAAAAAAAAAAAAAAAAGCTCAAGGGGTCTAAAAATTAAAAGTAGTAAAACACAAAAAAAAAAAAAAAAAAAGGAAAAAGAATAATAAAAAAAGAAGCCAAATAATGGTCAGGGATGCATTGACCTGAAGAGATTTGCACTGAACCCTGATGACACTGGTAACACATGGCATCACTTTCCTTTGTCTAAGGCAACAGCTTCTGCAGGTGGGCCAATTATTTCAGATGGCACAGTAGTTCAGCAGGTAGCTCCATGGCATCTATCTAAAGGGCTAATCCTGTGCCTGCAGAACTCAGTGGTGACTCTCCATAGTCCAGAATCATGGAGTTAGACATTGCCATGCTGAGAGCTTCAGAGCTTAATACTGAAGTCACTAGCTCTGGATCCACGGGGCTGATAGAGGTGTGAGTGCTTATCTGTTTGCCTAAGAATGGATTTAGGCTCAGCTGGACACTTGACAGTGAAACTAGTCCTTAGAAAATGCACCAGAGTGGGATGAATCTGTCTCTCAGATACACTTACTGCCTGCAGCTCTGCAGAAAAACTCCACACCCAGCTTGGGCCCAGCCTAACTCTTTGGAATTCTTTTTCTTGCTCCCTCTTTGCTAGCATAAAGCTTTCATCCTGTTCCTTCAAAGCAGCAAGGCATGCTCCTCTGCAAGCTTTGCTCCATCTTAATGACTAGGACACTCAGAAAAGTTAAAAAAAAAAATTGTTCATCTTCCCTTCTGGATGGGAAAAACTTCAAACCCCCCCCAATGGTGTAGAGTGCTGTGCACACCAGATTTCTACATGCCAATCATGTGGCCACTGTGCTGTGTGGTGCTCTGGGTGAACTCTCTGGTGTGAGATTTTCCTCTGCCCAGCCTTCTAGGTGTGAAGACCTAGGTTTGTGCAAGGTACAGGCAGGGGCTGGGTGCTGAGGTGTTGAGAGCAGTGTCTCTTGGTGCAGAATGTCCCAAGGAATCCCATCCCCTGGTTTTGCTGTGAATGGAGCTGGTTTCTCCAGCAGATGTTATGATGGACTCCTCCTCAGCCTCAAGAAACCTTGGACTGTACTGCTCACGCCTTCCAGATTTTGCAGTTTCACTCTGATTTTGGTTTGCAGGGCTCTTGCTGATGTTATGCGACCTCAAGGTCCTTGTACAACAGATCATATGGAGAGAGATTTAAACATCGTGGTGCACGTGCAGCATTATGAAAACATGGAGACCAGAGCTCTTCCAAATAACTTACGTAAGTTACTTTAGAACTTTGTCACTGTATCTGGAGGGCTAGCATAAAATGAGCATTATGAAACATATTGCTGGATGTCAAATGAGGATCAACAGCACATAGCTTCTTGAAATTAGAAATATTCCTCATTTCAGTAGTACAATTATTTAGGATTTCCTACTACAAGTAATGCAACTGTAAGAGAAAAACACTTTGATTAGAAGAATTAGTTATTAGATTTGTTTTTACTGAGTTGTCTTGGGTGACTAATAGTGGTTTGGTATCTTTGTCTCCTTTTACCTGGTGTGCTTGCTCAGCTCATCAAGCTATGACTTATTCTATGTTTTGTTATGCCAAAATACAAACAGTGAAGCTTTCAGCAAGATTTAACAGGATGTTTTACAGGGCTGCAACATCAAACAAGAAAGCAGTTTCATTAGGCTGTTGTATCATGCTCACCAGGAAAACAGTTAAATCTTGGGAAGCATCAAGTAGATGTTGCTCTATTTTATTATCATTATTATTTTAAAAAAGATTTGTTGTTGCTTGTTTGCTTATTTCCTTTCTAAGGAAATGGTGAGAGAAATATTATTATTTTAAGTTTAAAAAAATATTTGTATTCTGTATCTGTGATTACGTGTTTATGTTATTGAAGGCAAGGAAAAAGTGTACCTTGGAGCTTCAAAGGAAATATAGTGACATTTCAAGTGGTTCTGAAGTCCTAGGCAACTTATTTCTCAGTCTTGTATTAGACTACACTACAGATCTTTCTCATGCTCAGATAAATTTCCTTCTGTGATGAACAGTTCTACTGAAATTTTAATTTGGATATATTTATATATGCATTTATGTATTTTTGTTTATCTAGTCTGTATCTGAAATATATCTATGTGTGCATACAGATAATAGATGATGTGTTTACAAATCCAAGTTCAATATGTTTATAAAAGAAAAGAGGATCATTCAGGAAGGTTTAGATTGTTAGGCAGTGGGTTGCTTTGTTCTGTACTGTAGGTCAGTGTAGATGTGCATTTTACTGAAAAGACATTTTTACTGCACTGGTAGTTGGATTTTGAAGCATTTAAAGAATATGCACTAGTCTTTTCCTTATTTTTCTGTAACTAGAAAGCAGAAACTTTTCTTCTGTTTGGACAAATAATGAGTTTTATTTCGACCATGCTGTGCAGTTGGGAGATTTGACTGCTTGCTTTTGGGGGAAGGTGTATAAGCCATTGGAGAAAGAGCAGATTCATATGCTCCATGGACTTGTGATACTTGTTCTGTGGTAAGAGGCTGGCTGCTATTTCTGATGCATATCATTACAAAGTAATAGGAGAGAATGAAAGCTGTGACATGTAATGAAGGTAGCACACAGAGGGAGGTGTGACACTGTCTGCACTGCTCTCCAGCAAAGGGCTGCCACCTGGGCCTGTGCAGCTCTCTGCTGCAGAGGGACTGCAGCATTACAGCCCTGCCTGTGGCAACACACACCACTGCTGGAGGGGGACTTATGCTTCTCTCTCAATCACAGGTGCTCTAGCTCCCTGGAGCTGAGGTGGTGAACTTCTGAATGTTTAAGGAGGGTGGAAATCTGGACTGTATCTCTTAGCTCTGTTATCTCTGATCCATTTCGAGCCTTCCCGTGGCCATGTTTTCAAGAAGATGCTAAATGTTGATGAACAGGGTCCAATCCTCATTTGCTCTCATATGGGAAATGTTTATTCAGAATCCCTGTTAATGAAGGGGCCAGAAAGTAGAGATTCTTACTGTATGGATTTTATCTAGATTTTGCTAACCATCACACTATGATATTTTGCTTTAAACTCCTCGTATACTACGTGACATGACACAGCAGGTCTTTGCATTAATTGTTTCTTGGATTTGAATTCAGATTTAAGCCTTGCTCCTATAACCTCTTGCATATATACATAGAAGCACTACTGCTGCTTTGGAGCTCTCTTAATCCATTGGGTAATGAATACAGGCAGTCCCAAAACTGCTTCACATGCAGCTCCAGCATCTGCTCCAGATGGAAACCTCAGAGGCAAGCAGGTATGATGGGGAAGGTTTCAGTCTTTAGTCAACTTTTATGAATTAAGTAAGTCATTTCAGATTGCTCAGTGCAGACCTTCAAGTGGTGAAATTACTCAGGGCATCCTATAACTGATACTACATAATCCATACTATACATAGAATACATTTAGTTCACAGCACGTGGAAAAGTTTTATTTGTTGCCATTATGTTACCTCATGAACTCATCTAAAAGATGACTAAATGACCTACTCAAATTAGCCAGCACATCACTAATGGCTGAGAGAGAGCATGTGTTGAGAGCATGTGTATTTATGGTAAAAAAACTTTATAAAGAAAAATAATTAAGGTAGTATTTCCAAGTCCAGTATCTTAACAATATGAAATTTTATAGTGGAGTTCTGAAACACTATAAGGGTGGATATTACTTGCAGAAACTTTAGTGGTGCAGCATTACCTACTACTAGTGCTGCAGAAGTGACAGGTTTTTTGGGGCATTTTTACAAGCAAATAAACCACAGTGAATTACAGCTTTCATAGAAGATTCCAGATCTTTATTTATACAGAGAAAATCAAATATAGAATTATAGAATCACTTTGATATGTATTTTTATATATTTCTTTGTTAAGTTACAACTTTCTATCTACAAGCCATCTCAAAATAAGACTTACAAATTAGAGACTGATGTACTTTTCACATTGGTCTCTAGATACAAAGAAGGCAGGAGGAATTTCTTGGGCATTATGTATCCCTTCCACATTGTGTCTTTCAGAATACTGAAGACAAACTACTGAAGGGCAGAAATTACGAAAAATATTTTGTCATTTGTATGTTCATTTGCTCTTTGTGCCCTCTTGGAAACATTTTGCTGATGCTGTCAACTCACTTTGAAAGTGTTTTATGAAGGGAAGCTCTGTCAAAATGACAAACTTTGTGTGATCTCTGATACTGGAAATGAATGTGGGTTTGTTTCTGGGCTGTTTGTTACCAGAGGACAAAGATTTTCTAAGATGCCTGCAGCTAGTACAGCTATTTGCCAACACCAGCAGTGGTGCAAGGCCAAAAGTAGAAAACTTTTTCTTTCTGGAAAAAAACAGGGTTTTTTTCTTTGCCCATGTGAATCCAGACAACCCAGGTGCTTTTCAGTAAAAGCTATTTTTGTCCTTAGTGGTTATTAGTTGTCATGCTACTGTGCTTTACTTAGGATCACTTTTCCATTATTTCCCTTGATTCACACACATTAGAATATAGTGGTGCTTTGTAAGGAAGTAGCAGATATCTACCAAGAACTGTAGCATTAATTTTCTAACATAGAATGATCACTAAAATAAAAGGCAGGGGGGGTGGAAGGTTTAAAAGTTATATTAAAAACATAAACCCAAAAGCAAACCTTCCTGCAGAATTTGTGTCCTTTTGTTCAGCTCAGACTTCCATAAATCTTAAGAAAGCATCAGCATTCAAGATTTTATTTTTTTTCTTTTCTTTTTCTATTTTTTTTCTACTTGCTGTGTTAGAAGTAAGGTATTTATTTAACTTGTTGAGATGTAACACTGGTGCAGTGGGAGTTAGGAGGTTTTGTAGCTACATCCTCATTTCCAAAATGTGATTACTGCTATTATTTCTAATTTGTAATCTGTGATAGTCGAGTAAAACAAATACTTAGTGCAATCCACTCACTTTTATTAATGTTCAGTAAAAGCTCCATTACACTCCCCTCAATAATAACTCCATTACACTCCCCTCAATAATAACTAGCCTTGCACTAGGATAGTTTAAGCATTTATGCAGATTTCCAAGATAAAGGTGGCTCTAAAGGGAAGCCAGTTCTTCCCTTTAGAGGAATTCTTCCCTAAGATGATGGGGTTTTAAGATGACAAATACCAGCTTTTAGTTAGTTTGACATATATGGATTATTTCTTCATTAGGAATTTAACATTAACAAATACGAGGTGGCTTGTAAACACCATTCAGAGAAGGTAGTTTTGTAAAGTATCAAATGTCTAGTTTCAATACTGTATATACAATATATATAAAATATATACTGCATATATATACAATACAATATGCTTATGGCTATAGGGGCCAAAAACCTTGATCAGACTAAGGGCTGCAAAATCCAAACCACCAAGCAAATAACTGGTTTTGGCCTCTTTGGTAACTAGGTTGTTTGATTTCAGTAAAATGATTTTTTTTTTTAGCCCTGGCTATATGGAGAGGTCTAGCCCAGAAAAACTGGAATATGTTCTTCATAAAATTTTATTAGCTGTTCAGCTCCTCACTTAGAAGGATAGGGGTGCAGCCATGTTTTCTGAGTGAAAAGATGGCCAACACTAATGTTTCCAGGTAAGAAAAAGGCAGTTTGAGCACAGTGCTAGAAGGAGGAGTGCAGCAGTAGTGCTGATGGAGTGGAACAAGACAGTGAAGAATGAGGAGAGCAGAGTGGCTAGAATTAATTAATTGGAGAACGTACTCAGTTCACAAGAAACTAGCTATGAGAGAAGGAATTTCCATTTAAAGCCTCAGGCTTCACTGCCAGTATGCAAAACCTCCTTTTACTGGGGCTTCTATGATCTATCCAGGAAGCACCTTAACACTACTCAAAAAAAAAAATCTGAGAATTTAGATTAAATTGCTGAGCTAAAAGCTAGCAGACTGAAATTAACCCCGGGGGAGGGCCACTTACTACATTTTGATTGTAACATACAACAAGGAGGACAAATTCCACATCTAAATTATACTCTTTACAAAACTAATAATCCAAGAAAAAGACCCCATTGCCACCACCAGCCACATCCAAAGAAATATTGTATTTTTAAAATACACGTTCTGCTTGAGGTTAAAGCTGCAAGCTGCTTTGACACAGCTATCTTGAGACCACTTCTTCAACCACTTGAATTTCTAGGTACCAACTTCAACTGAAGCAATGTTAGCAGTAGAACTTCAAAGCATTAACAAACTGGTGATAGAATTTTAGTTAATATAATTACAGCTATAGTGATGCAGAGCTCCAAAGCTTCCATGCTGGAAGCAAATTTTCCCTTTCTAAATACTCCATGCCTTTGAAATCAGCCTGTTGGATAATTCTAACAAAGAAAAAGAAATAAAGCTATAGGAAATAGCAAACACAAAATTTTGCATGAACTGAGGGGTTGTATTCTGGGTCTATAATCAAACAAAAGTGAGAACTTAACATTTATGTTCAGTAGGTGTCCTCTTTATTCTAAAATATTTCTTTTTGGATACACTTTTGCTGGAAACACTATGGGAATGTTATGCAGCTTCCTGCAAATTTTGTTTTCAGTCACCCTGGGTAGGTAGCTCTTTGCAAGCTCTGCTCCATGTCAGTAATTTCTGTTAAAATGAAATTTGCACACTATCTTTCTTCATTTATTGTACAATAAGAACAATTAGATTAGATTTCTGCTTTGCATCCTATCATTTACTTCTAGTCAGCTTTTAATTCTGATCAATTTGACATATTTTAATAAAAATAAAATGTATTTGTGAGAAATGCAGTTAATTACTGATATTATCCTTTAGCAGCAATAATTAACATTATTGAAATAAAAATTACTTTGGATATATTTTTATAGTTTGTAATGTAGTTTTAAATCCTGAATGATCATTTAATAAAACTGAAATTCTTGTCATGACAGAAGAAAGTGCTGCAGTATTATATTATATAGGCAGCTTTGAGTTGCACAACAGCAGACTTGAAAAACACACGTAAAGGATGAGACTCATTTTGCTGTCACAGGGGTACAGATTAAAGTAGTCTGTTGTCTGGTAGCACAGGAATGCATTTACCCTCTACAAGGTGAAAAGCTCCATATCTACATGTACTCTGGAAAACAGTTGTGTGTTTCCCTTACGATTCCACTTCCAGGCTCTCAACATACTTAAGGGTTTAGCTACATAGGAGTTATTAGATATTGATATGCCCTGACATCAAACATCTTCTGAACACAAAGGCAACTCTTAGAAGAAGAAGTGTCCTCTACTGCTTTGGCACTTTGCAATCTGTTTTACTTACTAGATTATATTAATGAGGTGCTACTCCTGTTACATACCATTCCATTTTATATTTTAAATTCACATTTTATCTGGGTAATAGCATTCACACCATTGAATAACTTCCAGTGCAAAATATTCCCAATGTTAACCACAACTCTCAGCAAGATCAGTGCTCTCTGCCTGTTGCAATCTTTCATGTCCCCAGGATTCTTCATACAAAGAAGAATGGCAAACTAACAGCTATGGTGCTTTGGGAGAAGGCTATGATTGTATTCTCCCAAATTTTAGCTCCATGAAATGAAGAGGATAGAGACTGATACAACTTTTTGTTGTTGTTTCATGTGGCATGAGTCATTTCATGGCAAGGCAAACACAAAGCACCTCTTGCTTCCACTGTTGGCTTGCCAGCACCATCCCTGAGACAAACTACCCTTGCATTTCCCATGCCAAAACAGCACTGCTTTTAGCTGTTGACTTACAGCTTAATCATCTCTCTACATCCAGGAATCCCCACCCTCGTGTTTTGTCTCACAAAACCCACAGGCTCGTAACACAAATAATCAAAACCAGAAATTCATTACTACCTCACTTTCCATCCATGCATTTGGATGCAAGCATTAATTATTGCAAACTGATCCATCCCATTAAACACGTGTAGTTGGCTGAGAACAGACAGGCTAACTTTTCTGGCCCAGATAAACCAAGATGCTTACACCATTTGGAAGCAAATTAACAGATGAATTCTTGAGCATCCCTGTGTTAAAAAGAATGAGGCTACCATTTTATTTTAATTTTATTTTATTTTATAAACAGCTTCCTAAGAGGAAAGGTGGTCCTTTCAGCATCATCCTCATCAAGAAATTCAACTAAGGGATCTGATAGTGACTTAGATATTTTAGTTCTTTCTTTTATACATCTGAGGGCACAAAGGAGTTGCTGTGCAACGTGCTCTCAACAGTTTCTGCTAGGTCCTCAGCTAAGAATCAGCAATGAAGCATTTCCCTGAAAGATATGCTCTACCTCATCAAATCATAGAATCATAGAATGTCAGGGGCTGGAAGGGACCTCAAAAGATGACTAAAATTTATTTCTTTATTAAAATATATTTAAATACTATATTTTGCATTTATAATAATGGATTCAACTAGTTCTCCTTTTTTTTTTTTTCAAAGTTGGAAGGTTGAGGAACTGCATTTTACCTATAGTAATCCAGATTTGGAACTACATTTGACTTGTAGTAATCCTGATTCTTGTTGAAGTTTCAAGCTAATTTCTGAATAGCTGGCAATCCTGTGAAGGAGCATTCCTTATCCTTTGAAGAAAATAAACTTGACCACCACTTCATTTTGAACAGTTTCAAGTTTCTAGACATAAGTCCTGTAGTTAAATTGCCATTCAATGTTTTTCTAAGTTAAATTAACTCCTGTAAGGATTTTTTTTTTTTTAAAAGCAAAATAACTTTATCAGTGATTACTTCATGCCCATCATTTTAAAACTTTTTTAAAATTATACTTTGGTTCTTGCTTTGCTTCCTTGCTAAGGACCTCCACTTAGAAAAAGAGCTCTGTCAAAAGGAATAGTTAATCCTGGAAATAATTTGCCCCAGCAAAGATCTTCATAAAGCATTTAAAAAAACAAATCAGAAAAAAACCCCATGCACTCTATAGGATAAGATATCCTCAGAAGGTTTTTACATAGATGTTTCATTAGAATAGAGGATTGAAATATTTTTTTAAGAGTTACAATGAGCAAAATTCACTTCTAACAGTCATCTCTTTATTCTCCAGCTTGTGTCTGCACTGAAGTCAGTGAACTACCATGCAAAGGTGCAGTAGTGATGATAGACAGGCTAAGGGCTAAGCCTGGATAAAAATGTTTGTAGCAAAAGCAGTCACCAGAAACTTCCTTAATCTTTAGTAATAATAAAAGTGACTTAGTATTTTGAAGATGCCTACATTTCAGCAGATATATTCTAGAGGATAAGTATATAAAATACAATTCATATTATTAGGGTAGCTCTTTGTCTGACTTGTTCATTATATTAGTAATAATGCAAACATCTAAAATAACCTAACTCACTAACTACTCCTACACCTCTTATAGAGAGGTCTAAATAACTATGTCGGTCTAAATAACTATGTCCAAATCAATTAGGCTTATTTCCTTTGAGAGTAAACAAATTAGAGTACAGAAGAAAAACCCCATCAGTTCTGCAGGATTCTTTTCAAGAGCATACACATATCATACTTTACAATGTGATGATCCTGCATTATTGTCATCTAGCATTTTACAGCCATTAACATTTACTTGTGAAAATCTTATCTGAAATATTTATTTGTAAGCTACATGTTACTTCCTAGGTGAAAATCATTTCCACCTTTTCTAGACAGACATTGTTGGGGGTGTTTAGTATGGAGAAGAGAAAGCTCCAGGGAGACCTTCCTGTGGCTCCCAGGATCTGAAGGGGCTACAAGAAAGCTGGGGAGGGGTTTGTTAGGATGTCAGTTAGTAACAGGACTGGAGGGAATGGATCAAAACTAGAGATGGGTCATTTCAGATTAGACGTGAGGAAGAATTTCTTCGCCATGAGGGTGGTGACACTGGCACAGGCTGCCCAGAGAGGTGGGGGAAGCCCCATCCTTGCAAGTGTTTCAGGCCAGGCTGGATGGGGCTCTGAGCAGCCTGACCTAGTGGGAGGTGTC